>VXBA01002799.1:148084-192959 GCA_013399895.1 Serilophus lunatus | reverse complement strand
GGTGGGGGGGGAGGAGTTAGTAAAAGAAGTAAGTGTTATTTTCAGATCATTATATCTGTAGTTGGCATAATTTTCAATTAGAAACTATTTTTTGATATACACTGGAGAGAAACAGTTAATGAGACATTGACTTAGAACTCCTCTCCATCTTTACCAACATCTCCTCCTCCAAGTTCCCAGCAACATCAAAGGAGCCTTTTCAAAATCACGTCAACATTGTAGGGTATGCTTGGTTGGAGTAACTTCCCCCATTCTTGAGGCAAAACTCATTGTTTTCAGCAGCATCCGGCCTCTGGCATCATCTCTGATAACCCATCTGAAGCTTAGTGATAGCCTGGCACAACATATGTACTTTCATGTCATCTCATGTGGAGCCACACTTATTCCTGCTGAGGGAATTTCTGGAGACAGTAGCTGGAGGTCCAATTCTGCTGTCTAATATTAGACATAGACAGACTTCCTAATGAGTTTGATAGGCAAAGTCTGGGGAGAGTAATTTTGGCTCTCCTTCTTCTCTGTAAAAATTTTCTCAATAGTTTCTGTACCTAATTTATTTGTCTGTTAAATAAGTGAAGGGTTTAAGGTTTTTTTCTCTTACCTGGAGTAGGCTCATTTGCTAGAGTCACTGGGAGAATCATCAGACCATAAAGCCCAGCAGATGATCCTACCCACTGTATTAAATTAGGGCTAAACAATACTTTTAATGACTGCCTTCTAGCACATGAGATCACAAATTATTTTATACACATAATGGAATGTTCTACATTTCTACGGAAATATATTGCTGATTGAAAGTGGGTGGATAAGACTGAGTTGGGATACTGCACACCATTGTGGTGCAGGAAATGAAAACACTTCGACCTTTCAATTAAACCAAAAAAGAACATAGGAAGATGGAAAAGAGAAACTTTCATTTGGCACAGTACATGGGATAAAAGTCCTGCTACTGATATTTTAAATAATTTTAAAGATTGGGAATGGATAGAATTTTCAATGATGTATGGCTTTTCATTGAATAAAAGATAATTTGCAGACTGGTGTGGTTTTTAAGCCTTTTTTTAAAGGAAAAACTTTAGATTTGAGGGTTTTGTCTTGAAATGTAGGGTACTGTTATTGGTGTTTCCAAAAACATGGTGATGTTTGACAGTAGAACATGAGAATAGCAAAGGGATCAGGTTTGTTTCTTTATAGGAATTTAGAGCCAAATATAACTAATAACCCTTGCACATTGTAAAGGTAGTAGGGGAAAGGAATCAGTCCTTCTCAGGAAAGGTTGTCTGATGAAAGAAAGCCCTCTGTCAAGGACTTGTGGGAAAACCATCTCCAACTCCAAATATAACACTATTATTTAGTGTAATCACAAACTGTAGTATTACTATTGAGTATTGCTCTGCTATAAACCATAAATTGCTTGTAACATAGGCCTTTTCTAGAAGAACATGTTCTTTCATAGCACTGTATTTACTTGTGCGCTACTTTGCTTCCAGTTTGTAGTGTTAGTCACATTCCTAAGAGAGGGAACTATTGTGAGAATGGGTCATTAGAGATGTGAGAGAGCTCCTAATACTTCCAGTTTTTATATACAAGCTTCTCTGACTCTACTTTCAGCACTTTGTTGAATGGAATGAAAACTTTCCATTATTGCAAGCGTAAGGAAACAATGATCTGCTTCAAGAAAATCCAGTATTTATCTGGTTCTTTGCATTCACATACAATGGTGAACATGTTGCCCTCCCCTGCTTTGACTACTGTGTGGTAGCTTTTCATGTTGTGCAATGTGTATTTCATTACACATTTTCAGGAGCCAAGATTAAGACAATTGCCAATTTTCAATTCACAGGAATCCTCTACCAAAACCTAATATTTCTAAAAAACAAACAAACAAAGAAGCCAAATTTGATAAATAACATCTTTACACCTTGCTAGGAAAAAAAAAAAAAAAGAGAAGCTGAGGCAAACATTTTTTGGTTTTTAATTTTTTTTTTCTTTTTAGTGAATCTACTGAGTAGGAACAGCCAGTGCAAAATCCTCATAAAGTGGACCTTGCTACTCTTAGTTGCACAGATTTCATATTGCTTATGCTCAATACTGTAAAGAAAGGTGGAAGGATAAGGATAGCTGAAGGATATGTCCTTTTCTAGTGTTTATCTGATCAATAACTTTGCCTTGCTGACCTGTTCTAGAGCAGACAATTGATGTCTGCTTGCTGCCTGCTGATATCTTCTTGTTCCCACCTCCTGCTTTCACAGTAGCACAGAAGTGCAGGAAATAATTTTTCTGTATGTGTCAATGCTGCTAATAATGGGTTACATCTTCTAGATGTCTAAATACTACTGGAAAATTTGGCATTCAGTAATGTAATTAGGTCACTTCTGCTACCTTTTCATCAAGTATTATGTTTTGCATATAAAAATATCCCAAATGTAAAACTTGCATGTAGGTGGGAGGGATAAGATTTTTGCATTAGTTCTCCACTGAGTTCCATAGCAAGTCTATGGAACCTTTTGAGCTTGCTTGGTCTGGGTTAAAATTGAGATGGGCAGGAGTATTGAAACTTTTAAGGTGTCCATGGTTTATAAATCAAAGTGCTATTGACTTTTTGTTACTTGAGTTCCTTAAGGCCTAAATGTACAATGTAGATGAGTTCCCTTCATGCCCATGAATCAGGGAAACATTATTTGTTACATTGTTTTTCCTATATATCTTTTTATGCTAATTTCTGATTCTTTGAGTTCTTTTCAATGCAAGTAGATAGTGACAGCAAATAATGACAATATGGTAAAACCACCTTTGTGTTTTATAATCTCAGCTTCAGAAAGATGCGTTTAGATGAAAAAAAAAACAACCAAGAACCAATGTGGTAGCAGGCAGAGGGACCAAGGAGAGGGACATAACAGTTTTCCAATCCAAATAAACTTATTTTAGTTGAGTACTTTTATGCATCTGATTAACAGCAGTTTGTCACACAGAAATAACTATGGAAAAAAATCCAACCCTATCCTGATTGTTGATGGAAGCACCCAGAGTCAAATGCACTCTGAGCATACACGAAAAGCAATAACATGACTCAAAATTGCTTTATAGCATTATGATGGTCTGTTGAGGCAGGGAAACAGAGCTGCAATAATAACAACCATGAAAAAAGTGAATTGTAGTCTGTTTTTCAAAAAGAAAGGTGATTTCTTTGAAACTCTCTATTTCTCTGATATTCTTGCCCCTCTCCAACACAGGAGATACAGTAGGACTATGGTGTCTGTTGCAGTTTAGCTGCAGAGACTGAATCATCCTGGCACCATTCCTTGCACGGACAAATTTCTCCAGTAATGAGTGGGCGTGTGGAAGTACAAGTGAAAGGAAGAAGAAAAAGGAGGAATTTTGCCCAGAAAGATCTTAGGGATTTTATTTGTGTGTAGGCTATATGGTAGGCCATCACTTTTTGAAGAAAGTGAGACTTTTAATGTTGTCACATATGTTGGTGCACATCCTAACTGTTCAATCTGCACTGTGCATTTACCATTCCTGGTTTGTTTGGGGTTTCTTTGGTTTGGTTTGGTTTAGTTGGTTGGTTGGTTTTTTGTGTTTGCTTCTTTTTGTTTTGTTTTTGTTTTCCTAAATCAACTACCTTACAGAAGCATGAAATATATTTTAGATAGGGTAACTGTGAATATTTAGGCATTTGCATTTCTCACTGAAGATTTAGGTTTTCCCTCTTTACCAGGGGCAGGTGAAGAGCACTTTATAGGCTATCTGGTACAGTAATGGTCAAAAGTCCATATACATGAATATGGAGATTTTCATGATCTAGGCACTTTCCGGCTTAAATTTGTTCTGTTCTTGTCAGCATAGGCAGTGCTGATCCTGAGTTTTATCAGTACTGTCAGAGTCATTCGAAATGGATGGTGTGTGGCTGGATACCGCCTCTGCTAACTGACAAATGCTATGCTGGGTGTATACTGGGTATATGCTGGGCATTTGCTGTGTAATGCACTGGAGGCACTACTAGATTAACATCATGCATGCCTTAATGACTGTTGTTTTCTGATTTTATAATCTAAAAGATCATGAAGATAGAAGGGAAACACAAAAAAAGTAACCTTTTTTGATGAACATCACAAAGTCTGAAAGTGATCGCTTTACAGCCCAAATTACAGAGCTGTGCATCACTGTTGGTCAGAATTGCATGCTTTGCTCACTTTAGTTTTAATGGTAGTTTTTTATTGAATATACTCAACTCATCATAATAATTCTGGTAATATAACACTGTATTTTAGCATTAAAATATTAACCTCCCCTCTTTGCCTGAGCCAAAGTGAAACTTAGACCTGAGTCAAATCTTTAACAGAGATCCAAATATTTAATCTGACTTTTATGTTTTATTATTTCTTAGTCATATAATACTATTGCAAATTATTTATATTCATACAAAAAATAAAATTTGTGAGTTGAATTCTAGTTCATATATTTTACATATCATAAGGTGTATATATGATAAAGGCCCTTCTCATCACTGGAATAAGGTAGGCAGGAGTGTTATCTGAGATTGGATGGTTTGAAGTGATATTGTTAAGTACTGGTGACGGAGTATAAGACACCTGAGAAGGATGAAATACAGTAAATATAAGATGTTAGTTCTTTCCAAGAAACCCAGAATTGCCCTAGATAAATTCTGCGGGCAAGTTTGAGTCTTGTGGGCCTGAAGGACTACATTTGGCTGGGTAAGAAGCTCTCATCCACTTAGATTTATAGCTAGATTTGATGGCTTATCTATATGAATTCACAGTTTAACTTTCTTCTTTAACAGATTCCTTCATTACTTGAAAGAAAAGGTTAACAACATGGGTCATTCTGAGTATCAATAAATTATGAATTGACTAAAAATTGATAAAAACCAGAGCCAAGAGATTTCTGAAGGGAAGTTTTCAGCTCTGCTTCTCCCTTCTCTGGGCAATCAAATCTGTTACATATAAGCAAAAATAGACATGCTTCTTCATTTATTCATATCACTGTGGGCCAGAAGTAAGCCAGCCACATTTATTGATGTATATACTGATATGTAATTTCGGCAAGAAGGAAATAGGTTGTGGTTTCTCCATCGCCTGAGCCTCACACAAATTTCATGGTTTAGAATAAAACTTTGTGTAAGTAAGTCACATTAGAAAGCATCTCAGTCTTCAGAAAATGAATAGAAATTAGGTTCTTTTTTTCTTTTGGTTTGGGGTCTTTTTTGTGTTTAGTTTGTTGTGGATTTCTTTGGTTTTTTGAGATGATCTGTAATGTCTTTGTAATCTTTAGATTACAAAAATCTTTAGAGAGTGCTCCATACAAAGTAACTCATACTGTTGGGTGGTCTGAATAAAGCACTGCACTGCAGGTCTCAAAGGAAAGATATATATGGACTTAATTTCATTGTTCAGATTTCCATCTGCATGTACAGCATGAGTGGGTGTAAATCATCACAAATTCTGGTTTGGTGCACGTCTTGGAAAATCCACAGCTTTGTAAAAGCAACCTGAGAGTTGTTGACAGCCAGCTCTTTCTGGCACCTCCTGGGGAAAAAATCAAACAAAATCAAGACATATGAGAAGGTAGTATAATATGTCTAATAATCAGCTCCTCTTCTAGTCACTGCTTATATTTTCTCTTAATAATTTTATTTTGGGTCAAATTCATTGCATTTGCAGTAGGCTGATGCAGCTGCTCATCAGCCATTGCTTTCATACAAGAACACAAGGAATGAGTCAAAATGAATGCTAGGTTTAATTATTTTATCTTGCAACCTGTGGATCCAGGATAGGAAAAATCATTTATTAGCATAATGGGTTTCACCTCTGGGCTCATGTTTTGGTTTAAATCACCAGTGAATAAATTTATTTGTCCCTACCTACCCATAGAAATATGAATGTTTGAGATGTAGTATTAATATTAATGCATGTTTGTCACCCTTGCCAAAGCTAAATTTTCCCCTATAAATCCCAAGCAGACATTTACTACAATAGCAAGTGCCATATATATATATATTTTTTTTTTTTGTGAAAAAACATGAGCTTGTATTCTAGGGTTGTCTTTACAAAAGTAAAACTTCCTTGAGCAAAACAGTGCACAGGACTGTGCTCCTGTGTTTTCAGGTTTGCCATTTGGATGTAAGAGGTACAGTTTCATACAAGTGTGGATTTGATCAGTTTTATCAGCCTCTCTGCTTCATGAATGTTAGATTCAAAAGAGATATCCAAGAGATGCTTTCAAAAAAAAAAAAAAAAAAAACCTCTGAAAATTTTAAAAAATAAGAGAGATTTTGCAGTGTGACCTGAAACACTAGCAAATATTCAAGGGACAGATTTTTTCCTTTATGTCTCTTTTTTCCCTTGGATTTTATAAATCAAGAAAGGCAGCAAGAGAAAATGACAGGCAAACTGCTGTTCTCTTTTTTTTCCATCTCTCTTCTCTCTTCTGTACTAACTTGTTGGCCTTTTTTCCTTATTTCTCTTTTATAAATAATTTCATTATCTTTTGTTGCTATACAGCAGCTGTACTAAAACTGCCATTTTTCCGACAATATCATTTTAGAAATGAGAGTATATGGTATCCATAACTAGATACTGAAAATTATGTGGTTAGGTGATTAATCACCATTCTTCACCTCAGGCCAAAATTCTCATGATTAAATCCACCTCTTCAGCATGTAACTTCTAAAACTCAAATCCATTCCGGCCTGCTTATTCAGAAAAGAAATTTCACAAGAAATGTCATCTTCTGAGCATGGTTGGAAACAAGCAAGACTTTTTGGTCCTGAGAAATATTCATCAAAATATTTAAGCCCCTATGACCTTTATAAGGTCAGCATTTCAACAGTTTCTCATGTGTGAAAATGCGCTGGACTATGGACAACTGGCCGGAAAGTACGTGAGCTCATACAAAACACACATAAGCCTACTTAAAAAGGAGTAGAGTTGGAAGAGAAGCTATTTATTTTTGCACAAAGGAATGCAACATCTTCAAGAGAAGCAATTGATTTAGCTTCACCATAGACTTACTCTTTTCTGGATAGTTAAGGATCTCAAATGGGAAGTTCCATTCAACCTTTCTTAGGAAAAAAAGAAAATGTGAAACTCTCAGTCAAAAGGTTTTCTGTTTTAATATGAATGCCTGTTCACAAAATGATCTATCACCTGCCATGCTCTTACCCTGCAAAGCAGAGGACAAGGGCTTTTTAAAATAAACAGGGAAAAATGAGACACTTCTTTGGTGGCAGCAAAGACAAGAAGTCTGGAAAAACTTGGTATGTGTTTACATCCTGCAATGTAGAGATGAGCTGGATGGTACCAGCCCAGATGCCAGCCATCTAAATGAGTTCTGTAATTCTGGTTTGAAAATCTTTCATTGATTTAAAGGAGGTTTTACTGTAACTACTGAAATTAAGCCCTTTTAAGCATGCCTTTCAAGGCTTGGTTTTTTTCAATACTTCTTTACTTTCACTTCTTTTGTTGTAAGTCTAATCACAGTTCAACATCTGTCTCAATGGTAATTAAGAATTATGTAACAAAACCTAATCCATTATATGATGTTTTGATATTTAGCGTTCTTATGTGGGAGAGAAAGGTTATTGCAGATATTTGGTATTCAACAATCAATTATATTCTTAAATGTTATTGCTGCATGGTGTGTAATATGTTAGCAATTTTTAAATTTTTGTTGTTTTTCTATGCATTTATTCGATTTTAATTAAAAAATAAAAAAACTAGGGAAAAAATGCTGGATTACTTCCCATTCCAAAGGTAAAAGAAAATAAATCAAATCCCCACAACTATAGTAAGAAGGGATATATGATGTATTTATAACTACTGAATGAGGCTGCCTGGGTTCATTGACCCCCGTCTGGCTGCTGCTAAATGTACAGAAATAAACCTATCCCCAAAAGATTACAATCAAGGGATAAAACAAGAAACAGATGGCTGGTCTTGCATGGGGAATGTTAAAAATAAGAGGAAATTGACTGGCACAGTAGGCAGTGGTCTTGGCACATCAGCTGCTTAACCATGGACAATTTTTTTCAAGCATCATGGCAGAGGAGAATTTTTAAAATTAGTTTTGAAACATGAAAATTAAGAGGTTACTCATGTTCCCAGGCAGCCTCATGTTCTCACAGACAGCAAGAGTGAAAGCACAAGGGAAGCGTCTCTCACTGGTTGGTTGGAGTTCTTGACACTTTCATAGAGTCCACCGAGTCCATAGAGCCCATTGGTAACTGGGACAGTATGGGAGCACAAACTGAAGATCATGGCAGGTTAAAGAAGGAGAAATTAAATTGACTGCAAGGAAGATGATATGTTAGCTTTGGGAAAATGAACGATCTCTGCAAGCTTTGAGTAGGCATGACTGGCTTCAGCATTTGCCTAGATTTGGTTAGAGAAGTCAAGACAGGAGGGGGTGAAACTGGATAAGGCTTTTAATTGGTAAGAAAGATCTGCTAGTAATCTGCGATGCTCTCATCTATATTTAATTTCTAAACCTCTGGAAAGTAGGTGTTCCAGAGACACTGTATCTCTGTAGGGCAGCATCAGTGTTTTATAGCACCACAAGACCATATGAAGGCAAATACAGTGCAAGGAAAATGTCCAGTATGTGTCTAAATTTAATATTTTGTATTGAACTTGTAATCCTGTCCTCCTTACATAGTCTTTTCTTTGTGGAACTCTTCTGAACTGTTTTGTTTATTTTGCTTTTCAAAATTTTTCCCTGGGAAAGGACTAACTAACCCCTTGTTATTCCAGTACATGGCACAGGAAGATTGAGAATCCAAGGCTTGAGAATCCAACAGCTACACAAAACTGGGTAAGGTAGTTTGAACTATTTTTAAAATTATAATCTCATTTTTCCTTCAATTCTCCTACTTCCAATAGGTATTAAAGTCTGTTTTAGTAGTAAACTGGCTTATTTCAGTCAGTGCTGGATAAGCCTAATTCTCTGTGGAAAAAAAAAAAAAAAAAAGTGCTTCAGAAGTCTGAATTACCCAGATCTCTCCTAATTGGTGAAAGAGAATGCTGAGTATGGATGGCAGATGTTTCCTTAATTAATATCCTACTGGGTTAATCAGCAGAGCCTTGGGAGCTGCTATGAGACTTTTTGATGTGTTCAGAGAATCCAAGCCTTGATCCACAGACTTTAAAATCAGAACTGCTCTAGCTATTTGCCTATGTGATACTTGCAAATAATAGTCTTCAGTCAGAATTTGTCTTTTGTGTAACCTAATTCTGTGAACATTTTGATGACATTTTTGTTCAAAATTTACAGTAAATCTTGCATGCAAATTGAGTTCCTCTCTAAATTTGAGATTTTTTACAGATTTTTTAAAAAATGACTTATTCACAGTTCAGAATGTTTGCCTTTCAATCTCCTAAGAACTCAGTACACTATTTTTAATTTTGTGAAGTCTGTGTTTTACCATAAGTCAGTTTGATACTCAGAAAATTTGTCACGGACCTAATGGCATTCATTAGAACCGCATGTGCTCTCACTGAAAATAGAGCTAAGTTAGGAGGAGAAATTGCAATCTTTCTAACTTTTAGAAGCTGAAAACTTGGTAAAAGGCAGTCATTTATAAGTTTTTTGTTTTCACATAAGTCTTCCTTTATCTTTTGAAAGCTAAAAATTTGAACTTTTCACAAAAATAACAATGAAATGGAATGAAGAAAATTTTTTCCATTTCTCTTTCTGAATATCTCATTTTGCAAATACTCATCTTATAAACATTCAAATTTTAATCAATTAGCATCTTCTGGAAAATGCTGAAGGCACATCCATGCAAACTCTAGTTATAATCTTCTTTATACAGCTGCATATGGAGAGGGGTAAGGGAGGACAGAGAGAGGAAAGCTGCAGAAATACTGTTTTTGTACACAAGTAGCCAATGTCTTCCCACTGCAGCAAAACACCTATGGGTTTATTTAGTGGCTTGGCTTAATTTTGTTCTTTTTCTTCTTTCCTAATCGAATAATTAACCCACCTTTTGA
This sequence comes from Serilophus lunatus, assembly GCA_013399895.1. Lineage (NCBI taxonomy): Eukaryota > Metazoa > Chordata > Aves > Passeriformes > Eurylaimidae > Serilophus > Serilophus lunatus. The sequence continues at coordinate 182,952 of VXBA01002799.1, read as the reverse complement.
AAGTTTCTTAAATACTGCTGTATGTGTGATATAATTGTTTGAAAACGCAGAATTTAGGTCATCGATTTTTCTTGGAGCAAAATTACACCTACATCAAACTAAACTCTCTAGAGAGGAATGGGGCAAAACGGGTTGTGCCACAGGAGAAGATAAAAAGGGGCAGCACAGAAGCCCCTCTTTGAACAGTTCAACTCTTATTTTGCTTTGCGTGTGCGGTTTAAATAAAGGACCTATTCCTTTTTTATTTATTAGGTTTTTTTGGTAGTAAGTACCTTTTCTACCTGCCTCTGCACCTCTGCAGTCTGCTGCAATATCTTCCACAGAGTGAACCTTCATCAAGCAAAGGAAAGTCTGAACATCCCTTTTTGTCCTGCTTTTGTTCTTCTGAATATCATAATTTCTGTCTTAAAAACTTCAGCAACTGCAGAGTGGAGGCAAAAGTTGCCCTCACTGAGTAGGAAGCAGAAACAAATGTCACACTAAAAAAAAGGGTGTTTTTGGAAGGACGTGCCACCTACAATAATAAGGAAGAATATTGGTTCTCACTGGCTTGCCTTAATATTTTAAGCTGTTCTTTGCTCTTTTCCTCACTAACTCACATCCCACTAGCTGTTTACAGTTATTTCACACATCTTATGCCAGCCTTATGCCATTCATTCTGTTGAGACCTGCTTGAAATCTCCTCCAAAACTTAGTGCTATGGATTTTTTTTTAAAAAATTCTTAGCTCCTGCCTATCAAAACTGATTCCTACAGGAAAAAAAAAATTACATCATTTAGTATATAAAAGATGTCAATGATTATGCAAGATCTTGGTACTACTCTTGTTCTTTCTGTTCCTCCGATCTGTCAACAGCAGTCAAGTTTCTAAAATTTGTTTGCAGCACTTAGTTTAGGCCTACTTCTTCCTTGATTTAAGGTCACTTTTCCTAATTTTCATTTATCCTCCAATATGTCCCTGTATACGAGGAGACTCCTGGGATGGAGGTACATTCTAGGTCTTGCCTTATCTATGTCATGTTCAATAAATGCAGAACTCAGTTGCTGGAGAGAGAAGCTGTTCTTGTCTTCCATTTAAGAACACATAACTGAAGGCATTCTTTAGCACTTATACCCATGCATTCCCAGGCAGGATTTATTTTGTTATGCACGTTGATATTGCATCATTTGGGGTAGATTCTTCCAGTACACTAATGAAGAAATAAAACTGAATGCTTTGCAGCCTCAAGTAAACCAGAGATATTTTCTCCAAATGGCTTGAAAAGATGTAACAATTCAGCATATGATTTTAATTAATGTCCATGTAACTAAAAATGTGTTCAATTTACAATAGCATTGCAAGAAAACATATTGACATCTAATTATGGATCATAGAATTTGCTGCAGAGAAACTGTAGTGCATCTGTTCAATGAAACACAATCATGAAGAATGCTAAATGGCAAAATATAATGAAAATGTGAACCAATACACAAATGAGGCCATTAAATACATCAAACAAAGTGGAGATATTCAAGAGAGCAGCTCATGCATAGGATTTGGTAGATAATACAAAGTAATATTGTCTAGTAAGGTTTTTTTATTATTATTATTGTGAATAGCAGGATTTCAGCTGCTGGGATTTCTTAATGGGAACTGCTATTTCCAAATTAACATGAAAATACCCGATGTTTTGCTGACAATTGGCAAAATAATTCTCATGACTTCTCACAATAAATGCTTCATTTATTGCATTATTTTGTCAGTTCTTGTGCTAGTGTTTTTCCTCCTAAATACCAATTTTACGTTAGAAAGCTGATTTCACTATCCCTACACTATACACTTCATAGTGAAAGTCAGATTGGAAACATAACATCAAAGCTAAAAATTATCTAAATATTTGGACATGAATCATGAAATCAAGAACTATACTGAACTCAGCTGATACAGCACTGAACAATCCTACTTGGACACTCAAGAACTAAAGCACTAAAATCTGAAATATCTTTTAACCTCCAATTTCAATAATCCTCTTGATCTTGTCTTCATTTCTCATATCCATAGGCAAAAGGTTTTCTTAGAGACATGGACTGAGATTGCAGGAAAGTAGGACCACTTTTGGTTGATTCTTACTGGCACTTGTATTTGGAATATTAAGCTGCCAAAAAAATTATGTCGACAAGAACATGTCTTAAATTCATCATATAAGATCATTTGTTGCTAAATAAGCTCTCTGCTTATTCATCAAGAACAATATTATAGGAGCCAATCACAACTGAAGTAATGAGCTTGAGGAGCCTTTTAGTAAAAAAAACTGAAAAGAGATCTCTGCATCTTTAAATTTTTAAAAACACATAATTGAAAAGACCTTTAATCCTATTGCTATAGAAATACCTTTTTTTTTTTTTTTTTTTAATCTGTTGATGCAGAACCTTGCAGTGAATTAGCTATTAGAAGGCCTTTAATCAGGTGTACATGCAGCTTCCAGCCTAGTAAGTGAATGCTTTATGCACTGCCATTACATAACACAAATGTCCTCAATTATAACATGAGTGAAAATACAGCTTCTGGGCTGGAAAAAAATTTGTGTTGATAAAACTGTCTGTTATTCTCCATAATTTGTCAACCTAAATGAGAAAGTAATTAGTTTGCCATCAATTCATACAACTCATTTGGATGGACATGTTATTCCCAGTTGTGCTTTCAGTGAAATAAAACCAGATATGTTAAAATGGTGAGTGAATTTCTCTCTCTTTTGCAGTTAGAATTATTTTGTGCTTCAGTCAGTGTCTTTTTACTCTTTAGAGCACAAGGTAGTAATTACTGTACACCTGCAAGAAGTTCAGAACCACAGCTGATCCTCTTCATCATCCCCATTTACTTCCATCTCTTGCCACATGCAGCAATATAGCTTTCATTTTGTTGACTACTGCTATTGCTCAAATTCTGAGACAACTCATTAGCTACATGTCCTTTTAGTAAAATGGCCTTGGAAAAAAAAATCCCCAAAAATTTTGTACAAAACAGTGAGGAGCTTTGGATGATGTTGGTTAGAGATTTAAGGCACAAAGTCACTGATTTTACTCTGAATTAGCTGTTTTGTCTTGCAGTAATAAAAGAAAGGATTTAAGGGCTTTGGACATAAAGTGAAATGCACTGAGTGATCCAATCTTGGCTTTAGGAGTGTATCTACTGATCTCCACTGACAAATCACTCAGTAGAAGTTCGAGAGAAATCCTGAGTTAGTTGCAAAATGCCATCAACAACTTTGTGTTTACTTGCTGAAGTCACACCAGAACTCAAAATTTGGTTTTGTAGTCAAGCTAAAGCAGACAAGTGCCTGACATTAAGGATTTCCTGGTTTTATTGGGAAATGGTGCAGAAGTAATGTGTGTAGTGCCAGAGCCACTAGTAGCCAGAGTTCACTGACCTAGTTCATAGATCAGATCATTGCTGAATATTTTGAAAAAATGCATGAAACTGACTTATCTGTTGGGGAAATTTAGGCAGTTTTGAAGTTAAAAGTATTCTGTCTTGAACTATTTGTTTTTCTAAGGAAGATGTCGTCCAGAAAGTAGAATGTGCCTTGAAGATAAAACATAAATAATGCTCTGTGAATAAGACCCCTTTCCAGGCATGATGAAAGCCTCTGGAAGTGCTACCAAAAAGGCTTTAGGAAATAGTGAAGACTGCCATTTTTTTTTAAAATACCAATAAGTGATAGTACCTCTAGCAAATATTTTATTTCAAAGCTAAGTCCTTGGTCAAATCACTGATGCTTTCTGTGTCTTTAAGCAGAGGTTTTGATCCATACAGATATATAAGTCATGCAAGTTGCCATGTAGTAGTTTTCAAATCAGATCCCAAAGACCTTTCTTAATTTCAATGCAGTCATTTTGGAAAATATGTTGGCTCACAAGTAATGGCTTAGCTGCATGCATGTAGGTTCAAGTGGGAAAATGGACCTCATTGCCTAAAACGTAGTTTGCTTAGCAAGGCAGTCTTTTCTTCTAGTGTAAGGGAGCCTGTTTGATGCAAAAAAAATCCATTTGTTGTATTTAAATAGCACATGTGCATTTCAACTATTCGTGTTTTTAGCAAAAAATATCTTATACCCCTGCATAAACCTCCTTTGCTGCCTGGTATGTTGAGTCAGTAGATTTTTCAGTTTCTTGACATAGAGAAAAGTATAAAATTGAAGTAGCAAAAAAATCGCACTGCCAGATGAAATGGAGAAGTAGATTTTATTTGAAAGAGTTATAAGACCATGGAGGTCATTGAGATTAATACATTAAACATGAGAATGAAGGATTTTTGTTTCCAAAATACTTGCATTTAGTATCTTGTGGACATACTGAGAACAGAAACATTAAACAAGGTGGATAAGGTTTCATCAGTACTGATAGACTACTGGCTATGAGCTGACCTGGGGGGAGTTGATAGCATGGACTGAATTGAAGATAAAAATTACTAGAAAGGTAGCATTTTGAATGCTATTTCAACATTTGTTTTCATTGACTGTTGGTATCTATTTTAGCATTTCTGTGGGCAGAGCAGCATCTGTTAATATAACTCCTAAGAAAAGATTTTATAATTATTTTATTTATGTTTGCTAAGACTTGTATACAGCAAACTGTAAAACAGGGAGCATATACAAAAAGCATAGTATTGTTAACAGAGCAGTGTACACCACCAGGGTACTGTTTTGTTTAAAGGCAGAGTGCTTAAAAGCAGTTAACAAGACCTTGCTTGAAGAAATATATGCAAATTGGATTGTATATGCACAGTAATCTGTGCATAGGTAGATATCTTGTCGTTGATAGGCCGAACATTAGGTACAATGTTTTTTCTTGATATGGAAGTAATGATTTCTCCGTAGTTTTTCAGAGGAAAAAAGAGGATCTGTTGCTGGGCTTGTTTACAGGAAGATTATGCAGAGGCCAGGTGATGGAGATGTGGAGTTTTGCACAAAAAGCACTGGCCTTATGCAACTCCATCTTTATTCAGCCATGTCTAAGTGCATCATTGCTGGTCAGATGTGTTAGATTCTGACACCTCTCATGTTTGTATTCCCACAACAGTTTCTGTGTTGTATCTGATTTACAACTCTCTTCTGCTGAACACTTCCAAAAAAAATTAGTCTTATTTTGACTAAAATGCATAAAGATTACTTTTTTGCAAAGTTACAACATGATGAAAAAGACCATCGTTTATAATTATGATCACAAGTTTATCCTCAAGTGCTTATTGATTCCTCAAGTTAGACAGGTCTCATCCTTCTGGCACTACTTTGAGGTTAATATCCCTTTTATACTTTACCTTCCATCTCCCTGTCTCTAGCAGACTTTCACTATATCTTTTCCATAAAGCACCAAATCTATGTGCCCATTAGATTCTCTTCAGCCTTCACCTTGCATCTGTTGATGTATTTAGTAGGCTCAATCAAAGTATGGTGGGTTGCTGGATAGGTGAGCTGAAAAATTTCACAAAAAGCACTTTATGATCAAAAAGAACTTTATGATCAGCCACAGAATTGCTGATTAAAGCAGAGCACAGGGTGTCAGTGGGGGGATAAATTTATTTAGATGCCAGCCTGACAACACCTTGAGATTTCAAGTGATTTAACAGTCTATCTGTGAAAAGGATGCAACAAGGGAAATCAATTCAATTAAAGATTTATTTGACAAGCAAGGAAAATGTTTACATTTTAAACAAGCAAAAAAAAAAAGAAGTTAATTTCTAAATACTTGCTATTATCAGTGAATTCATAGCTTTATAAGGTACTTTTCACAAAAGACACTTCAAGTGACAGATGAAAAAACTGCTGATCAATCATTCAAGCAATTCTTCTTCCCAGTAGACCCTAAAAAATGTTGTCATGAATCAATCAACACTTTTCCATCTTACTTTTGAAGATGATGTCTGAAATGTAAGAAAATTGGGTTATAGACCTTAGGTTAGATTGGAATGATACTAATTGGAGCTCATTATGGCCTAATATAAATGCTAATCTTATAAATATTAAAGAGTCAAATCTATCTTAATGTATTACACAGTACCTACATTACCTTCAAAAAAGTCAGCTTCATATCAACAGAGTGGAAAGTGCAGTTGTCAAAGTCGTAGAGGAACTTTTAGAAATGAACTGTCAAAGTCCATAATTAAAAACCTCTGGTCAGGCACAAGGAGAACCATTGACAAAAATGGTTTGGTTTTAAGACACATTTATTACCCTGTCTTCATCCTGTTCCTAGAAGATTTCAAAGATCTATTTTCTTGATAGCAAATTTTGCAGGTTTTTACACAAACTGCCTTCTGAAAAGCTGACCATGTCACACCCACACTATCATCTGATAGGAAACAATATTTTTGGCACATCTTGGGAGTGACTGATAACTTGTCATAAAATTATATTATATGTAGATGAATACAGACCTATACTTTTATCCTTTTTTATCTCTTCCCATACAGTTTTGTTAGGTGACTAGAAAGTCTTGTCAGACTGCTTTGTTGTATGCTCCACAATAGTAAAAATCTCTAACTTTTTTTCCTTCCCGCCTCTTAAAATCTTCCTGTTCTCCCCCTCAAAATGCAAGAATGTGTGCATTAGTAAGATCAATTCACTGTCATCAGAATTCTGTTGGGAAAAAAACAAAACAAAACAAAACAGGTTATGTGTTTCTCTCCTGCAAGCATGTTCTTTCTGTAAAACAAACAAAAGAATCCAGCAAAAAACTCCCAATAAAAAATTTCCTGGTAGAAGGAAAGGGAGTATGTGAGTGAGTTAGGGGATAGGAAGCTGATGGAGCTGAATATGTAGGATTTACTTATGGGAACAGTGAGGGGGGAGATGGAGTGTTTGGAGGAGGGAAAAGAGAGCATTGTGCTCTAATTGTAAAATTAAAGTAATTAGTTCGAAGAACAGAGTCTTGGGCTCTCAGCCCCAAACCAGAATATCTATTTAACATCTGTGCACCAATATTCTGCTCTAAACAAAGCACAGAAACTGACTTGAAATGCATATGTAACCCCAAAAATGCTGTCTTTTCTGAATATTCCTCAAAAATGTGATATTTCCACTCCTCTTTCCTTTTTCTGTCAGTGACAGAGTAGCCCACAAATACCTTTCCCAGAAGACCTAAATTAGTGGTTCACACTGAATTATATATGCAGAATTTTTAACCTCATCACAGGTTCTTCAAATTTGTTATTCAAATTTTGTTGGAAACTTCTTTCTCTCTGTGCACAGTGATTGAGCAGTTTGAGTGTATTCAATATTGACTTGCTATTCATGCATGCTTATTAATATTGGCCAAGAGTTGGGTAAATTAAAAAGAAAAAGAAGAAAAAGCTGATTGAAACACCAAAGCTCTTACCTAGAGGAGGAATAAAGTAGTTAGTTTACTCCTCACTGTAACACTGGTTGCAATAATTAATTCAAAGGATGATAAAAGATAAACTATTGCAGACAGTTAAAAGTCTTTTTTTTTTTTATTTTGTACTTTTTTTGTCTTTGTCAAAAACTTTGGTAAATTTGGTGGCGGCTTCCCCTTCACTCTCATCTTGTAGTTGGGTATAAGCTTTTAGTTGTCAATGCTTACAACAAAAAAGCCAGACATTAAGATGATAAACTCAAGCATCTGAATCTCTGAATTATCTGTTCAGACTCCTTATGCCCATGCTATTCAAAACACTTATACACAATAACATAATACTAATTCTTGGCTTCATTGACTTGATTTATCCACTATTAGGAGTGTTGAATTCCTTGGGTTATACCACTGAATTAAAGAAGTAACAAATAAGTGAAATTTGTTGTTTTGTATGTAAGAAATACAGTAATTTTACATTGCATTGGGCAGGCATTTTTCAAATCAAGAAGTGAGCAAGACCTGAGTACCCTTATTGGGTTCTGTCATTTCACAGGTTTCTCTTCTCACTGCCCCATGGTCCTCTCTACTTTTCATCTGGTTTCCTCTAACCCCCTGCAGTTTGCACCCCATCACAATGATGGGCATGTTACCTTTGGCATAACACGTACTCCCCTTTCTGAGAAGCTGTCTTGTACACTGGTGGTCTGAAATCACTGCTCAGAGGTGTGGTCAGTGGCAAATGCAAGTCAGTAGTGTTTATTAATTTCAGATTTAGGAAATTGTCTGTCTTCTATAGAATAAGGTAGGAAACCACTTGTCACCACACCTACAGATTTTCCTTGCTGAGTTATAGGAGATTGTATTTGCACTTTCTGCATCCACATTTTATTAAAAAAGAAGAGAAAATATAGGAGTTTTCATGTGGAAAAAAAAGGGTCAAAAAACTTGATTAGAGAAAACACTGTGTGCACAGAACCAATTTCTTTAAGGCAAAAATAAGCCATAATATTTTAAAGGCTTTTTTAAAATAAATGCCGTTACATCTAAGACATATATGAAAATATCACCCTGTTCATACTTTATCCTGCTGTTTATAGGGAACTTTTTCTCTCAGTAGTTGAGGAGCTGGGAGAGTAAGAAGTGAAAGGATTTATCAGGAAAAATTGTCTTGTCAAAGCTTCTAGCAAAGTGAAGAAAACGGAGGGAAAAGAACCCGAGAGTGTGAAAGAGAAAATGGCTCTAGGGCTCTATTTTCCCTTCCTTTCTTTATTATTTGCAAAATAAACTCTGAATATACCAACTCCTACTTGAGCCATATTCATGACACATTAATTTGAAGTTTACAAAACATGAGCTCTCCATGGGCTTAACTAGTAGTGTGTTCTGTTTTTGTTTTTTTTTTCTTAGTGCTTGATAGATAGAGGGTGGCCAGACAAGTTCACTTATGAAATACAGATAATGCAACAACCAAAAATTTCTTTATTAATTTCAATAATTTTATACATAGATATATTATTTCCTGATGTTTGTACAAAATAATGGAACTTCTAGGGAAGCTCTAAAGAAATTTATATTTTAGATATTAACTAAATTAATATCTTAAATACTTAAAAAGCCCAGTATCTTCCTTCTTAGAAAAAGACAGCTACAAGAGAAGATACCGTTTAGTGTATTACTATTTGTGGTGAAGTGATTTAATAAATGTTTAAATAACTCATTGCTGGTGTCAGTATGTTTTCACAAGAAGTGGCATGCTAAAATACTTTTATGTCTGTGGTCCTATACCTTAAAAACAAGAGCTCCAGATACAATCCACTTTTCTACTTCACCTATACAGTTGCATGTGATTTTTTTCCACTCCCCAAATTTCCATTTTTATTTATCAGTGGCCAAAAATTGCAGCAGATTCAAAGTCACCTACCATGAAACCCATATGGTGCATACATAGATCCTCAAAGCCAGTGATTGTGCTACAGGCCAACAAGCACTCTGCAGTATTTACTTGCATGGCCTTGGACAATAAACCATTTATTCGAGTAAAGCCTAGTAACTGTAATTCTCAAGTAGGATTTCTTTTTATGATTGAATTCTAAAGTGCCACAAAACTTGTTGATACAAATTTTAACAAGAATAATATTTCTTCCTTGCAGGTTTACTATTAAGCAGTAGCTTGCATTAGGTCTAGGTGTCTATATGTGTAGTTATTTCTACCTTGAACATCCATTCTGTTACTTTTTAATATAAATAGTTTTTCAACAGAGAATAAGGGCTTAAATTACTTCCTAAAATGAGAGTGAGACAGAATTTAAGTGAAGTTAACATGTTTACACTTTATACCGTGGCTATTACAGAATAAAATTAAGGGAAAGAAATAATAATAAAAAAATCTTAAGTTTTAAAGCAGTTGAGGAAGATCAAACCCAGAGATGTTCATTGGTTTTGGGGTCACCCAGGCCTTATAGGCTCATAGTCTTCTTTTCTGTGGTGTTTAACTATGTTCAGAGCACAGCTCATCTCCAGCTCAACAGCAGCTTCTACCCAGACACTCTGTCTTCTGCCTCAAAATCATTTCTCTTCTGATGGCAGATCTTAGCTGAGCTAAATCTTCTGGCATGGCCTTACTTAACTTCTCTTCCTCTGCATCTTTACTCTTTAAGCAGTCATGGCCACATGTTGAGACTGATGGTGCAGAATATGCCTGGCTGGCCTCTCTCCCAGTTCCCTGCTGCTCCAAATTTCTTGTTTGTTCCCTCAGCACCACTGTCTCTACTAGAAGGTGGCCTGTTTGCAGCCCATGAACATGCTGAACAACATGATCTTCTCAGAATTTGCCTCCCCAGGGTTGTAAGCACTGAAAAAGGACTAGGTGGTTCTGTTGTTATCTATAGTAGCCTGGGTATCTGCTTGCTGTTAGACCTCATCTCCTTACCTCCCATGTTTCTTCTCTTCCTCCCTGCCTGCCTCTGTCTCTGTCTCTTTGTCTTTCTTATTCGCTTCCTTTCTCAAACAGAGCACGGATCATGACTCTTCTTTCCAATCAGTGAGGCTGCCGTAAGAGATTCTCCTCTACGATTTGTCGATCTGAGAACTTGAAACATGGGGTTTAGAGAGTAGTGGTCTTAAGGGTCATCTTTCTACTGATAGAAACCAGACAGCTGGAACTGTCTGCCTGGAAGTGGAATTTATAATGACAAAGGGGACTTCTCATTGCACATTCACAGGAATAAGTTTAAGAATATTTGCAAAGATGTAAGCTGTGCCTAGACCCAGCTTCTAGCTAGTCTTATGATAAATTTGCTGTTTAAAACATGATTTTGTCAGACAATTTAGTAGCTGATACTCTTCTGTTTGACTACATTATGTTAAGAGCAACAGGGAGTATGGAGCAGTAAATCTTAAGGAGCAATGATATCCACATCAAATTTTATCACACTCTGTTGTGGATTTATTTGTAAACAGGGCAAAAGAAATCATCCTCCCCTTCTCTAAGTCTTGTTCTACTCTTTTTTACTGCTTCACTATATTTCATTATGAAGAGTGAGTGGTTTCATTTGAGGTACTAAAAACTCATCTGTGCTTGTCAGGATATATTGTTGCTGGGAAACAAGTCACATGCAAATATTTTAGTCAGTACATATGACATACATGTTGATTTTCTTCAGACCATTTCAGGATTCTGTTTCTCCTGGTAGAGAACATGTATCTATTCACTCATTTCCTCTCTAGTGCTGGGGATGAGACTTGAAGTTTCCTACTTTTCCTCACAGAAAATAACCAGAGTGTGGACAACAAAATTAGGTTAGAAGTGTGAGTAGAAGCAAGCCGGGGAAGTCTGTGGTGGATTAAAAACAAGAGAGAGTGAATGAAAAACAGAAAAGAACCAGAATGGGAGCAGAAGGAGAAATAAAGAAATATCCTCAGCAATCTGAAGTTAGTTAGAGATAAAAATCACATATCCAGCAATTTCCAGACCACAAATTGTCTTTTTATATTTAAATTTCAAATCTGATGTTATGGTAATCAGCCACCTTATGATAGTGATAAGTTTTGTTTTGTTTGACCCTCACTCAAAGGCACTATGACTGAAAGCCTCACAGCTGAGTAATAACTGCAATCTTCTTAATGTTGTCCTGAACTTGAGTAAGACCCATGAAATTATCAGATCATCATTGGAATACCATGTTCTTTTTCCTTACATCAATGTGTGATTGCATTTATCAGCTTTGCAGTATCTGTTCTGTACAACACTTTACATATGGTTTCCTTTTAGGTCCTTTTCTAGGTTTCCTTTAAGTTTATGCACACACCTTAAAAAAAAAAAAAAGGTGCCCAGGTTTTTGTAACATGAAAGCTAAAAAAGAAATTCAGAGAAACCATTTGTATGGAAAGATGATGAACTCGGTACTAGAAGTGTGGCTGCTATAGTATCATTTTCTTTTTTTCTCATGATTTCTGCAGATTCATTAATGTTATTTACTCATGTCAACAAGCACACATTTCTTAGTTACAAATAGTTCTAAAGGGAAAATTTGATTTTGAATGCATATTGATAGAAAGTTTGAATCACATTTAATTTGGGGACCAAATGAAATGATTAAGAGAGAAAATGAAATTCCTGATCTGGGAGATTTTTCAGATAACTAAACTGGATTCGCAAATCATATGATCCTTGTTAAAGAGTGTATTCTACCAAAAATACAGCAACAAAACTGTTCTTTGTTCTAAGGGTTAAAAAACACATCCTGCTTTTCATAGGTTAAGACTGTCATTCTCCATTTCCTGATGTAAAAACTATTTTTCTCCCCCTTCATTTAATAGTGAGATCAGCCAGCACGCTATACTGGCAATTAAAATCCGAACTCACAGTACCACTCGTTCTCAGTGATATATGAGTATTCATTTTATCTCTTGACACTTCTAGTTTGATTAATTTCACAAATTTTGAAATTGAAATTTGAAGCAAAAAAATATCATCAGTACACAATTCACTGAGAAGCACAAGGATCTCAAAACTTTTGGCCAATTCTTGTAACATTTACTGTTGAGATGATACATGGATATCAGAGATCAGATTAACTTTTTCTCGAATCCATTGAAACTCTGCTGTCATTGTTAGTCATATATATCAACTGCCTTCGGAGTACAGAAAATTGAAAGATTTGTTGAATAATAGCAGGAGTATTTTTCATTTTTTTCATGTTTCAAACTCGTTCTCATTTTTTAGATCCCTGTATAATCAAGAGAGGTCAGAGAATTATTTAAGAAAGAGACAGAGATGAGTATATTTTTGGTTTGTATAACTTCATACAGCTTGTAAGTATCATAACAACAGAAAGACTTTTATCATCTTAAATGTTTCATGTGACAGCTGTGTGAGAATTAGATGCATGGACAAAAAAATGAAAAAAAATTAACAATAATGACAGGGAAATTGCTGACTTACATGTGTTATAGGGAAGACTTTATGGTAAAGGTTGGTTTTTTACATTATTTTGCAGACCTTATGTATACAATCCAATAAATTCAAAGTTCTTGCTTAAACGTGCCTTTTTTTAAACATACCCCATCTTAGGAAACTGGAATATTATTTTTTTATTTATGGTTTATCATGAAATCTTCATATGAGAAGTAGAATTGCTTTTGATAAAAAATTACTCTTTTGAAAATATAAAAGCTCAAAAAGAGAGCATTTAGAGACTGAAAAGTACTAAGGAACAGGAGCAATGCTTTTTGTCTATCTTTTATGTAGTGAGATCTTTTTGGATATTGAAAAGAATATGAACTCGAAATGGATTATAAAATGGCAAATCAGTTTTAACATTTCATAAAAAGTTGACAAGACATGATACATTTTCCAGAATACTCTGTAAATATGTCTAAAGCCTATAAGAAAGATGGGGACAAACTTTTTAGCAGGGCCTGTTGTGGTAGAACAAGATGTAATGGTTTTAAACTGAAGGGGTGTTGATTTAGATTAGATATAATGAAGAAGTATTTTAGGATGAGAGTGGTAAAGCATTGGCACAGTTTGCCCTTAGAGGTGACGCATGCTATCATATCCCTAGAAATATTCAAGTCTGGGTTTGATGAGGCTTTGAGCAACTTCATCTAGGGAAAATATCCCTGTTCATTGCTGTGGGAGTTGGACTGGATGGTCTTGAAAAGGTCTCTTTTGATTCAAGCTTTTGGTGATTTTATGATTCTATATGGCAAATGTTTCTGAGACCTCCCTCTGCGGAACCATCACCTTTCCCTCCTCCTGTTAGGTCTGGAGATACTGAGGAGATCCAGAGTTCCACAGATGGAACATGCAATCTATGAATTTCTGCATACTGAAAGCTCATGCAATGATGTGGAATTCCATTCCCTCTTCCACCTGTCATGTACATTAAGACCCTGAAGGATGGCATAATCAACTTCTGGTCATGACCTGCCTAATGTGTACTTCACACTACCGATCCTATAGGGACAGGGACAAGAAGAAAAAAACAGCAGTCATTTCTTCTTTCTAGTCTTATCATCATCTAGTCTACCCAACTGGTGAATCATCTCTTGTATGCTTTTGCTCTCTCCTGCTTGGTAAAACCTCCAGGTAGAGTAAAGGTTGCTTTTTTGCTGTTGAGACCTTCCTCTAATCAAGTCCAGCTCTGTGTTTAGGAGCTTGACTTGATGTCTCTGCAAGGAGTGCTACATATGAAGGGTGAATTAATGAATGAAATATCAAGAATCTGGCTCATACAAACTGCATGAGACCAAGAAATCTATGTAGAAAATGCCCAGGGAAGTCAGTAATCATGAATGTCCGTGCTTTACAGTGCTGAGCTCTTTTATTTCTCATATGTCTATTGCCATTGTTAACTAAACTACTTAATGTACTGTATAAGCATATGTGATGCTGCAACTTTATTGTGGTGGTAACAAAGGCATTTATAAAGGAAGCTTGCAATAACAGCAAAAGGCTCTCCCATGTTTTTTCAAAGTGAAGCATTCTCATGTAATTTTAAACTTCAGATGTTAGTATTTTGCAGTTAAATTGTGCTTTGTCAAAACAAAGACAATTTTCCTCACTTGTCATTGACTTTCCCTTACAGGTACTTTGGAATTATACTTCTGCTTTAAAAAAGAAACAGTGTGTAGACGTAAACACCCAGACAACTTGTGCATTCAACAATTTCTTTTAGTTCTTCTTTCATTACATATATTATATTCTGATTTATTTAATTTTTTTTAAGTAAAGTGAAAGTGGATTATTTTAATGTATCCCTAGAATTAGACTTTGTCATGAAGTTAGCATTTAATTCAAAAATGTGTTGTTATTTCTAGACTGTCCTATGCCACATTAAATCTGAGACCCTTATCATTCTCCTAGGGAAAAAAAAGTCGGAGGGATTGCCAAAGACATTTCAAACTATTCTACCAGTGATATTACTTAACCAGGTAATGGAGGTTTGCAAAGGACTCAGGACTCCTGTAAGTGAGGTCAGCAATGATGAAGTGTGGAGTTGATAGAAGAAGTTTATAAGAGCCATTGAGTCTTATTATATGATTTCTGCCACATTCTGCCCTGCCTCATGTCTTCCTAGAATAGCCAGGTGATGAGGGCACTAACCCCTGGTGTCAAAACTCAAAATTCAATGAATACTTAATACAATTTATACAAAATAGAGCTGCTCTAATAGTTGAGATTGAAAATGTTCCATCAAGAGTAATGGATAGCCTTGAGGGCTTACTGGGGAAAGGCTGAAGCTGAAATCTTAGTTCTAACTCCAGGGGAACAGAGCGTGGACATGGGTCTCCTTTCTGTAGGAAGATGCTCTTGTCTCTGGTTATTCTGATATGTATAGAATAGTCTCCCAAACAAAAAGTCTGTGTTTGCTGCAACACGTGTTTTCTCCTACATATTTTGGTGTGAATGAATGAATGAACATTTTTGCAGTGAAGTTATAAATAGAAAACTTGGACACATTAAACTGGAAGACTACTCAGGATGAGAAAAATGTCGTCATAAGACAACTGGAGCGAAGACATCTTATTGTTTTCTGTTGTAAATTGACATTGCCTATCTTAAGATATGTTTCTGCTAAAAAGTGCTCCTTTTTAAAGTAACTTTAAATGTTCTTGTAAGGGTTTTTTCCTCAGTTTTGGTAGTTTTCTTTTCCCTTTCTGAAGTGATCCATTTTTACTTCTCAGTTTTATTCCCTGTGTTGCCTCTGATGTTATGTACCTCATTAGTTGAATAACTTCTTGTTTTCCTTCTCCATCAGGAACATTCCTGCCTTTAAAACATAAGTCCCTTCTCTTTTTCTCAAAGAATCTTACTTTTTCTGTGTAGTTAGTGAGACTTCTGATGTTTGTCTTTGTACTCGTTATTGTAAAGGAGCCTAGAAAGGGGGAAAACAAAGAAAAACAAAAGGTGTACTAGCAAAGACTGGAAAGTCTAGGACATTCAAATCTTTGCTCAACACTTTTCTAGTGTGTAGGGGACATTTGTTCTGATTTCATGACATGAAACTCCTACCATCTTGAAATCTGCAATTATTTGGGCTTCTTGATTTATAAACTTCTTTGTAGAAAGATTTAAAAGCATGATGATAGCCTGAAAGTAATTATTTTCTGGAAGCATCAGTTCTATTTAACTCATGTACTTTTCATACTTCCCACTTGCTACTGTTGAAGGGCAGAAATAGACAATCGTTTTCACAGACATACTAGAAAACAGTGTGGGAGCATCTTTGTATATTTTAACAACACAAATTTCATTATTAATGCTGAGAATTCTGTCACTTTTTGCCATGAAATTTTATGTGGATCATATTTTTTGCCATGATTGACAGGGGATTCTTGCCTGTAGCCAGCTGTTTTCTTACTGTGCACCACAGAAAAAACATCTGAGATGGGCCTTGGCTATCGCATTTTCATATGATGCTCACTCACATATACATGTGCACATTACACAAAGAACAGAAGAGCACACAGCAGTCCCAGAACGGCATCTGTTCTTTACAATGAGATAAAGAAGCATGCAGAAGGTTTGTCAAAACTTGCTGATGCTTGTTGTCACTTAGCAGGAAGTGTTTAGGAGTTTGTGAAGAACAAAATTACAATTTGTCAAATGTTGCAAACCTCAGAGTGATTGCATGCTATTTGATTACACTGTTGCTATAAATAGGATTTAATTTCACTTTAGAGGATTACAAAACGTCCAACTTTTTGTTCTGTAAAATATTAGAACTTTATACTTTTCTCTCCTTCATATTTTTCCATAATCTAAAGGGTGATGTTACTATTGCTTTTGTAAAGGGTAGTATATTTCTGCCAGCACAGATTAACATGTGAAATCCAGATATTATTTAGTCTTTTGCAGGATGACATGATAATCCCTGAGCTATGATTAGATGATTTTCACATATGGTAGTAGTGTCTGCTGTCATGGCTAGTAGTGTCTCACCTTCTAGTCATTCCTCAAGTGTTGAAAAGGAGAAGTATCAAAATGTGAAACTTGTATCTCAGGTAATTTTCTCCAATAAGAATAATTTAATTTTTTTGAATCTTTTTCCATTTGGGCCTGACAAAATCAACTATGAAGATCTAAATGTGTCATCTTCATCTGTGGCTCCATGGAATAAGAAAAATGTTGCTTTTATGGCTAGAGCTGCCAACGTGGAATGCCAAGTAAATATACTGGCAGTCCTTATGACTTTGGATAAAACATTGTATGTCTTCAAATACATTTAGTAAGGAAGTTCTGCAGATAAAGAATAAATGGGTCATTACATATCTTTGGTAAAGATGCTTTCTATATAAACATCAGGCCTAAGGAGGAAGAAAATTTGTTCAAGAGCAGGATACGAAGATAACAGTATTTTCTAGGACTAAATGCTTCAGTACAAGCTACAGACACATCAAGAACTGTGAGCTAGATTTTTAAGTATGACGGAAAGACAATGTTATGGATATGTTAATAAGGGATTGTGCCAGGGATACCCTCATCTACTTCCCTGCCGTTATTTGGGCTGTCAGAAAGGTTAAGATATAGCAAAACTTAGAGAAGTAGACAAAAGGCACTGCTTATGCATAATTGCAGAAATCAGCCAAGGAGTCCTCTCTTTTCTTGCATGTCATGGAATAATGGATGACCACAGTTGAATTTTCAAGCACTGGCAATTAGGTTAAACCACTTGAGGTGTAGATCAGACACAGTTGACTCTTCTTCTAACTGTTGCGTAAGGTTCTACCAATGGAACAGATACAGTGAGGCTTTTGCCCTCAGGGCAGGGAGATAAGGCTGCTCATGCATGTGACCTGGAGTATGCTTTTTGCCATTGTACTTGTATTTTATTTACTATTTAAATTAACGGCTTGAGTGGACGCAAAACTATCACTGCATTATTGACCAGCTGAGTTTGCCTTGAGCTAAGCTTCTCATCAGAAATGGAATAAAGATAATAAAAAGTTTTTCTCTCCTGGAGAATAGAAAACAGGCTTTGGGACAATATGAATGGTTAGAAAACCTTCTTTACTTCTTTAATTTCTCAGAATTTTCAGATGATTCTGCATTGCAAAGTCTCTTTGGAACCAGCATGTAAATTAAGTCCATCATGACCTCTTACTGCAGTTTAGAAGTGGAAAATTATGGGGGCTGAGAACATTCTAGAAGCTCCCAGCAGCTGCAGAGGATGGAAAAATACAGCCTCTCCCCTAGAAGAGGACAAAGCAACAACCAAGCATGGGAACAATCAATCAATAAGCAGAACTGATGTCTAGGTAGAACCAATGGGAAAATGAGCTACGTTTAAACTGACCAATGAGGGATTTGGGTGCCAATATTTGAATGGGTTATAAAAAGCTGTATCATGAATAAATGGGAGCTCTTCAGCCTCTAGAACTTGGACATGCAACCACATGATCGTGCCTCCTCATATTTTCCACCACGAATAATTTGATTTACCGGTCGGCAGGACCTGATAGAAAGTGAGTGAAAGTGCTGCTTTTGTTTCTTACTGCTTCTACAACTGGCTGAAATTACTTTTCAAAGGAACTTGGTAAAAGTTGTGTAGAGGTTTTTGTGAAGAAATACCTGCTTTCTGCAGAAAAACAAGTGTGGCAGGATGGCCCATTCCATAAGGCCTAGAATCCAGTCAGGGAATGCATAAAACACAAGCCATTAGGAAGCTGTCTGTGGTGAGATCCAGCTGGTGCCAGGTGGAGTTTTTGGTGTTGGATTATGCAAAAACCAGCCTGATTCACGAACTTCCAGTACACATCCTACTTTCTTTGAAGCAGTATGTGGCAGATAAGCTAGTCCTGGCCTGTAAATCTGTAACTAGAGGTCTATCACTTTATAACTGCAAAAACCCAGCCCAGCTCTCAGTTGGCAGATTCTTCTATATGCATCCTTGAAATGTGGAGCTTCTCCTGTGAAGCAGGGGCGTCTCTTCATGGTTACTTCCTCAGGGGTTAAGAGAGAGATCTCCCTCTATTTCGTATGGTGAGTTGTGTCAATCTCTACTTAACTATTGTTTCTTTTGCTAGCTTTGATAAAATTGCTTTAATATAATTGTTTTTATGCAGGGCAATTTACTATACTACTTTATGCTATGTTATTCCTACAAGTAGATTTTTAACTGTTACACCATGTAGTAAATAATTCTTATTAAGACCTTTCATCTGTTCATTCATATGTTCATTTGTGATAACAAATAATTCATTCTATATAAATATATCTGATTTGTCATCATTAAAACCTATGGGACAAAGTGATTTAATCACACCCCTATAGTTCCTTCAGCTTAAACCGTTGACATAATCTGAGGCTAAGATTGAATTCAGCAATGCCAAGGCTCCTCTCTGAGAAGGAGTTTAGAAAGCAAAGGGTTTCTTTATGCACCTCATGATTCAATGGCAGGCTTTTTTAATAACTTTGGTTAAGCCTTCTATTCCTACCTGTGACAGTGAGTGATGACCAGAGAACTAGAGGGATCAGTAACATAAATGTATTCAAGACTTTCTTTTCTCTTTTCCTCTATGAAATCCAGATAGGTGCAGGGAAGTTCCAACAGATTCAACAGGAAGTAGGGGAGAAATGGAGTAACAACATGTATATGAAGTACAAGACATAAAAAAAAATTGTGAAAAGATAAAGTAGAGAAGTTTTATATAGGTTTGTTAAAAATCTAAATATTTTCATTTTCCCTTAACATCAGACAATTTCCAAAGAAACACACCAAGTAAGAACTCTAAGTAATGGGAACAATGGGAACTACACATCAGCCATGCACAGACAAATAGGTATAGGGGCAGTTTGGGCTTTAGTACCTCAGTGGTGTCAACACTGGCTGTCATACAGCAGTATCTCTTGCAACGAAAAAGTTTCCTGTCACTGTTAAAGAACACCTTACTCAAGCTGCTGTTTCAAGCTTTTTGACTGAATTTAAATTCAGGAATATTCTTTCCAAATACCAAAGTTTATGTCTTAAAATACCCATTTTACTTACATTGCACTAGACTGTATGTGTAGAGTTTCTGTAAGGAATTGTTTTAAGCTCATTATGTGACATACGTTTTAGTATCAGTACCTACCTTCTTCCAAGAAGCTGTTGAAGTTCACAGTCAGAGTAGAAGCAGAAGTATGGTGGAATGTTTCAAGTGTCTATGGAAAAAAATCCCCTATGCCTCCAGGCAAGGATATATATGTCAGGGAGTTTGAAAATGTGGTAAACTGAAAAGAAAATGAAGACAACTGAGTCAACATAAAACATTTCTGAATAAACCATGACTGGGCAACCCTCCCTCAAACCTAGGGAAACCAATTTAAAGTTGCTGTAAACTTGTCCTTTGTCAATGAGCTAAACCAAGATGAGACATATCATGAAAGTAAAGGAATTGGAGAAAAAAGTGAGCCAAGTCTGTATGATGGCAGGATACTTGCAATTTAGAATTCATTTTCATTTTAGTGTATACTTCTTGAACTCAAATTCAGACTGACAAATTTTGCTTTGCAGCTGAGACTGGGCCACGAGATTTAGACCATTACTTAAATAGAACTCCAGAAAATTCACAACTATTAGTTGTGTATTTTGTTTTTTCTTCACAGTGCCAGAAATTGACTTATTGCAAGAAAAGTAAGGTAAGACAACCATAATAGTAATAAAAGGGATATGGCATAGAAAATGTACATGAATCACTATGGTTTTATTTCTTCCTGATCTGTCTGCTTAATGAGCGAAGTATGATCAGTGGCCGTTAATAAACCAGTTAGAAATAAGAGAGATGCGGCATACAATGCTTGCATTTTGAGGTTACTAGTAGCTTATTAGTCTTCTCTAGCTTATTATTCTTGACTATTTCATCTCGTTACGTGTACTGTAAGTTAATATGAGTTCTACATTTGTATTGGGACATGTTTATAAAAACTGAATGTGCTTAAATATGTTATATAAACTGTACTCAGAGGTATCTAGAATCACAGAATATACTGAGTTGGAAGGGATCCACAAGGATGACCAAGCCCAACTCTTAGTGCTGCACAGGACCATCCTCAAGTGTGCCTGAGAGTATTGTCCAAATACTTCTTAAACTCCGTCAGGCTTGGTGCTGTGACCACTTCCCTGGGGAGCCTGTTCCAGTACCCAAACACCCTCTGGTAAAAGAACCTTTTTTTTTTATCCAGTCTAAACTTCCTCTGACACAACTTCAGGCTATTCCCTTGGCTTCTGTCACTTGTCACTACAGAGAAGAGATCAGTGTCTGTCCCCACTGTTCACCTGATGGGGAAGTTGTAACTGCAATGAGGTCTCCTCTCAGTCTCCTCTTCTCTAGGCTGAACAAACCAAGCAACCTCAGCTGCTCCTCACGTGACTTTCCCTCAAGCCCTTCACTATCTTTGTTGCCGTCCTTTGCATACTCTCCAACAGCTTAATATCTTTCTTATATTATGATGCTAAAAATTGCCTCAATATTCAAGGTGAGGCCACACCAGTGCAGAGCAAAGGAAGACAATCACCTCCCTTGACAGGCTGACAATGCTTTGCCTTATGCCCCTCAGGACATGGTTGGCCCTCCTGACTGCAAGTGCACTTCTGGCTGTCGACCAGGACCCCTGGGTCCCTTTCTGTGGCATTGCTTTCCAGTATCTCATTGTTCAATCTGTACAAACATCCAGGGTTTCCTTGTTCCAGATAGAGAATCTAGCACTTCCCCTTGTTGAACTTCACATGGTTGGTGATTGCCCAGTCCTACAATTTGTTCAAGGCCTCTCTGCAGTGCCTCCCTGCCTTTAAGAGTGTCAACAGCTCCTCCCAGTTCTGTGACATATCCAAACTGCTTAGTATCCCTTCCAGTCCTGCATCCAAGTCATTTATGAAGATGTTGAAAACCACAGGGCCTAAAATGGAGCCCTGGGAACCTCAGTAGTGACAGGTCACCAGTCTGGTGTGACTCCATTCACTACTACCCTTTCTGCTCGACCTGTCTGGTGCGACCCCATTTATGATTATCATTTCTGCTCGACCTGTGAGTTAATTGTTTACCCACTACATGATGTGCTTATCCAGCTATGTGCTGGATACTTTGTCCAGAAGGATCATATGAGAGACGGTATGGAAAATATTACTGAGATACAAAAATATTCATCAACAGGCTTCCCACTGATCACCTAGGAGCATTTCTTTGCCATAGAAGGAAATCAGGTTGGATAAACAGGATTTTCTACTCTTTAAGCCATGCTGGCTGTCACCAATGACAGCTTTGTCTTTCAAGTGTTTTTCAATACTTCCCAGAAAAATCCCCATAATTTTATCAGGCTTTGAAGTGAGACTGACAGGATTGTAGTTTCCAGGATCCTGCTTCTTGCCCTTCTTGAAAACAGGGACAACGTTCACTGGCTTCCAGTCAGCTGGGACCTCTCTGGATCCCAAAGACTACTCAAAAATGATCAAGAGAAGTTTGTCAATGACATCATCCAGCTCTTTGAGCATTCTTGGATTAATCACATCAGGCTGCATAGATTTGTATGGTTCAAGCTGGAGCAGCAAATCCTGCTCAGTTTCAAGGTCAACTGGGAGTTGATGATTCTCACAATCACGGTTCTCCAGCTCAGGGTGCTGACATCTCTTTGATCCATCATCCTTGTTGAAAACAGAGGCAAAGAAAGTTTTAAACTCTTCTACCTTGTCTCTGTCCTCATTTGTGAGGAGACCATCCTCATCCTGTAATGTGATGATCATTTTGTTACACTGCTTATTGCCACTAATATATTAGAAAAATCTCTTTTTATTGTCCCCCACAATTTCTGGTCAGATTCAACTCCAGTTGAGCTTTGGCCACACAAATTTTCCCCCTACAGTGGCAAGCAGCATCTTTGTATTCTTCACATGTCACTTGACTTTGCTCCCACTGGACAAACACCTTCCTTTTTTGCCTTATTTTCAAGAGAAGATCCCTGCTTAGCCAATTCAGCCTTCTGCCTTGCCTACTTGACTTCCACCATTTGGGAGTTGCTGCTTCTGTGCCCTTAGGAGGTGATACTTGAAAAGTGACCATCACTGATGGATCTCAGCACCTGCAAAAACATTTTCCCAGGGGACCTTACTTGCAAATTGCCTAAGCAACCTGGAGTCTGCCCTCCTCATGCCCAGAGTTGATGTCTTGTTTACACTTTTCCTCCTGTCAACAGGGATTTTTCACTTCATGGTTGCTGTGGTCAATACAGTCACCAAGCCCCACTTTGCTCAAGAGATACAATCAAATATTACTGAAGCACTTTTATTAGAAAAGAAGTGCATAGTTTTCATTGTTGTTGTCCAGAATTTCTGAAGAGGTTTTGCAGTCTTTCCAGGCCAACTCTATACCTAAAAAAGGAAATTTTTAAAGCTATAAGTAACTGAAATGAGAAGATTTGCAAGGAAATACAGAAATCTCAGACTGGGAGTAATTTTTATTCACACTGTGTTCTGTGTTGTTTAAAAAATTCAGGTTTTCTTAGTTAATAATTGTGGGTTTTTAAATAAATCTTCTAATTAAAAAAACCTGTGAATATGATATTACAATGTGTTATCTATTTGTTTGTCACAAATGGTTCTATTTTGTCTTGAAGATTCAGTTAAAACGTTCTAAATAATATTGGAAAAATATATCTGGATGATTCAGAAACATTACATGGAAAAATGATCAATGCTAAATTCTTAGTTAAAAATGAAAATTAAGTACACCATAGAAATGGGACAAATGCCTCTTTACTTATAATAGTTTAGAACTATAATAATATTTTATAGTCTTGTCTGGTA
Source organism: Serilophus lunatus (assembly GCA_013399895.1). Taxonomy (NCBI): domain Eukaryota; kingdom Metazoa; phylum Chordata; class Aves; order Passeriformes; family Eurylaimidae; genus Serilophus; species Serilophus lunatus. Next base: position 159,320 of record VXBA01002799.1, on the reverse strand, counting down.
CATCTAAAATACTTTTCTGTGGCATATAAAGACCTGGCTTATTAGTGGGCTCGGTAGTGTTGGATTAAGCATTGGACTTGATGATCTTAGAGATTTTTTCTGTCTAAATAATGTTATAATTCTATCCTATTGTCAATTATGAATTTTGATCCTTTTCTTCTCTCATGAATAATGCATGAAATTCTGTTTTCTTCACAGAATTTAACTTGCTTATATTCATACCAGCCACAGTATATCAAACCTCTACAACTTGGTGTGGACTAGACTGTGTGAGTGGGACTGTGAAATATCAGTAAGGACAATTACTGGACAATTGCAATTACTTGATAATTATTTGATGACAGCAGAACACAGGATCAATGTTCTTTAATGAAGTGACTTGATTTTGGAATAATTTTGGAAGTGATGATTGTGATTATAATGGCAATACAAGGTGAAATGTCCTCAAATAAAGTATCCTTTGGATGAACGACTTTTTTTGGTGAAATGGTAAGATGTTAAGTTATGAATACTAGGTGTGGAAAATAATATTCATTGTCCAGGATGGAGGTAATGTATTAGCATTAACTTCAGAAAATTCTTGCAGTTCAACCTTTCTCACAAATAAACACATAATTGGAATTATATGAAAGTAATAAACTTGAAGGGCAAAAGAAAATAACAGGATTTTTTAAGGTAATTTTTCAGACTGAGGCTGTACACTCCGAATGTGCGACTCTGTTTAACCTCAGTTCTGCTGTGGGCTGAGGGCAGGGCAGTACTTAATCTCCTACTGTCACTGCGGAGTGGTGATGCTGTTAGGTAGTGGTTCGGTCAGGGTCTTTCCAACATTTCCTGTGGAATTTATACCTGGTCTATAAAACACACTCCGCTGCAGGTTGATAAAGTCTACCTCCTGAGGAATCATTATTATCTATCACTTCAGTGATCTGTTGATAATGGGGATGTATCACTTATATGTGTAAAGGGTTTGAAAGAAACAGGTCTATGAAAATTGCACCATATCTGCAGAAAACAGAAGGGACTCAATGGGAGTACCTGTAGGCTCCCTGGGATCCTTGGAGGCTGTTATGCATGAAAAATATTTAAAGTCTTCAAATGAGAAAGCCTGTAATAACCTCCTTCATTAATCAAAGGAAAATCAAACATGCCAAATCTGAACATCATGTCATCTAGATGACGGTAAGCACAATCCAAGCTTGTTTTCTAACATTTGCTAAAGGTTGGTTGATTTTAGCTTGATACCATGATGCTCTGTGAACTCAAATGGTGGTTTTTCCAGTTGGATTTAACTCTCAGTCTTTTCTTCTTATCAATTCTAGTAGTGGGCTGTTTCTGTGCATATATGAGAGCTGTGCATAGCACAGGTGAGCTAAAGACAGAATCTTAATTCTGAGTTTCCTGGCTGCTCTTAAAGCACTAGTGTTGTTTTAACACATTTTCCTATTTTATGACCATGCAGTCATAGACAGAAATATAAATATGTCTGTCTCTGATAAATTAAAATTCTAACAAGTGTGTGAATCCTTGCCAAGATGGTTATGAGCTGGTCAGCATATATTGCTTGCACTTGAAAATGGTACATTAGAGAGCACTTGTTTCACTGCTTTATAAATAGATGGATTTGACATTTCTGCAATATCTGCAGAGAGTAAGAGAGTAATAAATGGATAAAAGTAAATATAGATCATGTTTCATAGTCTTGTAGATGATATTAGTTGATCCCGCAACATGCTCATTCCTGTCATTACCTTTTCTGATCTTTTGTATCATTTTTTGTTTGATGGGAGCCGCAGAAAGATGAAAAATGTTCTAGTCCTGTGGGCACTAGTCCTAGACCTCAGAGACCCCATATAAGTTTCATTTTCTGCCATAGACTTCTTAAGTGACCTTGGACAAGTTTCTTAGTCTGGTTGACATCCAAAAAGGCAATTAGGAACCTAAAGTGTAACTGAAGCTTAATTTAGGCATCTCTGTTCAGGGAAATGCTGTATGAAAACTCAGCCTTCTTATGTGCCTGAGAGGGTGTGGATGCCAGCTTTGTCTAGGAAAGAAAATACAGAAAAAGATCACTTAAGTGTGCTCAAAGTCACGACTGTCCTCAGATGGGCTGAGAATAAAAGTAGGTTCATTTGGAGTCTATTTATCAGTTATGTCTGTAAAAGTCCTGGTCTACTAGGTATGTTCTGAGTGCCTGGCATTGCGGACAGTTTTGAGTTCAGCACAAAATGTGGTAGTTTTGGCAAAGTATATGTATATATTTTACACGATCGGGAAACAGAAAGTCCAGTCATCCACCTCTTGAACATGGCTCTATCTATGGGAAGTGGAAGGAAAAGGTCCATGCATTATTCAGGCTACTAAAAAGTGAATCATTTTGCCTTGCAATTTTCTTTTAGCTTTCTCTTCCCTTTATTCTCTAGTTGGGACTATTTTGAATGTCCTCAGTTCATGAATAGCCAAGTATCTTAAGATCACACTAATGTGTCTAGAGTTTTTTCCCTACTTGATTATGTCACTGGTTTACTTGCTTCCCTCCTCTGTTGGCTAATTTCAGTATGAGGCATTTAAAATTTACTAGTTCTTACTGTGGTCTTCTCTGGAATAGTATGAGTCCAATAGCATGAGGTTTAATAAATCCAAGTGCCAGGTTTTGCACTTTGGCCACAATAACCCCATGCAGAGTTACAGGCTGGGGTCGGTGTGGCTGGAGGATGCCCAGGCAGAGAGGGACTTGGGGGTGCTGGTTGATAGGAAACTGAATATGAGTCAGCAGTGTGCCCAGGTGGCCAAGAAGGCCAATGGCATCCTGGCCTGCATCAAGAACGGTGTTGCCAGTAGGACCAGGGAAGTTATCCTTCCTTTGTACTTGGCACTGGTCAGGCCACAGCTCGAGTACTGTGTCCAGTTCTGGGCCCCTCAGTTTGAGAAAGATGTTGAGTTGCTGGAGCATGTCCAGAGAAGGGCAACGAGGATGGTGAAGGGGCTGGAGCACAAGCCCTGTGAGGAGCGGCTGAGGGAGCTGGGATTGTTCAGCCTGGAGAAGAGGAGGCTCGGGGGTGACCTTATCGCTGTCTATAACTATCTGAAAGGAGGTTGTAGTCAGGCGAGGGTCGGTCTCTTCTCTGAGGCTACCAGTGACAGGACGAGAGGACACAGTCTTAGGCTGCGTCGGGACAGGTTTAGACTGGATATCAGGAGGAACTTTTTCACAGTGAGAGTGATCCCCCACTGGAATGGGCTTCCCAGGGAGGTGGTGGAGTCACCGTCCCTGGATGTGTTTAAGGATAGGTTAGATGATGAACTCAGTGGTATGGTTTAGATGGTTTAAATGGTTTAGATGGTATAGATGTTAGACTGATGATGGGTAGGTTGTTAACCTAGTTAAAGGTTGGACTTGATGATCTCCATGGTCTTTTCCAACCGTATTAATTCTGTGTGTAATTCTGTGTGTAATAACTGCTTTTTCTATTGTGGAAGCTGTGTTGTGCAGAAATGCAGTTGAGGTTCACTAAAGGAGAAATTGCACATATATATAAATAAGAAACATGACAGCAAAGCCTATGGTTTGAAGGCAGAGCTCTTGGTTCTGCTTTCTGCTTCCACAAAGAAAAAAGTTCATCCATTTTACCCAAAGACTGTAGTGCAGGAGGGGAAATTGTCTCTTGATAGGGACTATTTAATCACAAGACTTGCTTGGTTAGACCTACTTCTGGTTGTACTTCTTCACCTCCCTCCAAGGTAAACTTTGGGAACAGACGCTATTTATACTGTCTATTGGTCATTTGTGTACCGAAGCCGTCACCACTTCCATCTTAATACTACAGACTTTATTAGCCAAACCTTCTTTTACCTGCTCATTCGCTGGTGGGTCAGCCTCCACTATTTCCTTTTTCTCTTTTTCTTCACTGTTAATGTGGTAATTAAGAAAATGTTAAAAATCTGACATGAGAGTTTAGATTCTTCAAATTTAGGAGGGCTTAAAGTCTAGACCTCCCACTTTCTAGGCAGATATGCTCTAAACATTCATCTACTCCTAATTCACTGTGTCCTCTTCTACCTTTATAAAAATTTCTTCTTCTTCATCTGAGTATTTGCTTCAGCTATCTTTGTCTAGTCACCTATCTGCAGCTCTGAACCTGCAGAGGCAGCAAACTCACAGATGTCTTTAGGTAGAGCAGGCATGATTTAGGGACACCTTCAAATTTAGTATTTTGTATTGACATCTGTGAATCGTTTTCTAGAGCTGGATCTTTTCATTATATCAAACCCCTGATTCTGGAAACTGTATACTCAGGCTGGGTACTGGGTTATGATTATGTTGCTCTGTCTCAGAGGTTTTGGTTTGTAAAATCAGGACAGGACAGCTTGCACCAACAGTAATTGTGTGACTGTATTTTGAGCTACGATAGTGCAATTTAAGCATTATCTGTTCTTTGGATATCAAAGTAACAGGAACCATGTAAGAAGAAAGGACTGCCTATCAAAATTGAGAGAATTACATTTAGCTTACATCATAAAATAAGAGCACTTCTCTTTCTCTTTCCAAGCATTTCTTGTTCTAATATGGGATCAATAGAAATCAGTCAAAATTCTGGTGTACAAAGTGTCTGTTTACTGCATGCACCTTATAAATGATCTCAAAATAATGAGTTGGTCTGAATGGATATTTTAAAAACTCTTTGTTCTGGCCACTTCGTTTTTTTAACACCTTTGTCTCCCTTGCAGTACTATTTTTCTCTCTTGTATTCCTTTAGATACATTTTTGTTGGTCATTGCCTTTTATATTCCATGACTTGCATGAGCACTTGACTGACAGTCAGGTATCTGCAGCAGTATGAGACTGAGGGTGAGTTTCATCATCTGAGTGTTTATAAAGTTTTCTGGCTGCACTTTGCAGGTGGCCTTAAATTCCAGTTTACTGTAGATGCATTTGTGAGGCATATATGTCTATCTCTGCTTAGCCGCAGTGGTTGCTTCAGATTATTCAGTTTATTGTGGATTCTTTGTCAAATAGGTTTTTCGGTGGTCATTCCAGACTTAGAGTAAACTAAAGAAGTAATCTCTTTTCCTTTCTTTTTCCCTTCACACTGAGTAACAAGCAGAGCTTTTTGGCTAAAAATTATGGACACAAAACACATCACAAATTTTAATGACTACCTTGCTCATAATAGCATAACTTATATGCAGAAGTAGACTTTGAAATTAGACTGGACAAAAGAACAGGAAGCATTCTTTGGGGGGACAAGGCTTTACTGGCAGGAATGATTCATCTAATGGATATTTTTCATTTGTAATGTCCATGAATGTACTGGTTTNAGGAGTCAGAGGGGACTTTGGGGTTTGAGGGCGTTCCTTGGCTTTGAGGGGGGGGGAAGAGGGTAAGAAGAGCTCACTTACCTGCCTGAGTAAAATTCAGTTTTCCTCAAAAGCCGGGACGGGGTGGGAAAGATGAGATTGGGGCAGCCCTCTCCCAGACAGGGCAGCTCCCTGTCCCTGGCTGGTCTGGGATGGGGCGGTAGCAGTGGCAGCGGCTTCTCGTTTCCCCTGGGCTCCCCTTGCCCCCCCCTGGGAGAGTGGGGCTGGGACGGTCCTTGCTCCTGCTGTTCCCTGAGAGCGTGGACCAGGACAAGGCAGTGGCTCCTCGTCCCCATGTGAGCCGGGGGGGGCCAACAGCAGCCAGTGCCAATCCCCACGCGGGGTGGGGGTAGCAGCGGCGGTGGCTCCTCGCCCCCCGGGGGCCTCTGGGAGCGCGGGCTGGCAGTGATTGTGGCAGAGGAAGCCCTGGGGCAGCCCGGGGGCACCTCGGGCTGCGCGGGGGAAGCCCTGTCGTGCTCACGGGCGGCACAGTGTGTGCGGTCCCGGCAACTCCCAGCTTGAGGGCCGCCCCAGGGCTGCGGGTGCCGGTGTGTGCGGCCTCAGGACTGCCTTGCAGCGTGGTGGCCCTGGGCGGCCTCAGCCGGGAACCGGGGTGCAGCAGCTGCATTTCAACAACGACAGGGGGGCCAACGCTGGCACCATACTAGCGATGGCTGCACAGAGGGGCGACAGTGGTGCTGGGGCGTTCCCTGAGGTGGTTGTGGACATGAAAACAAGATGGCGCACGGGACCTGACCCACGTGGTTTTTCGGTGGGAAGACACCGGAAAACAAGGCGGGACTCAGCCCCGCTGAGCAATGGAAAGACGGTTTAGCCTGGAAGAAGGCAGCAAGATCCATGCGAGAGCTGGAGGGCTTAAAAGGCCGAGGACAACAGCCCGCCCTTCTTTCTTTGGCTCTCGACCCAGGCAAAGACCACAGCTGCTCTCCTCCTCAGTCGCAGACCCCGTGGCGTGATTCCACCCATTTCTCTCTGCACAGGAGCAGCTCCCAGCTTGAAAACAGGTAACCCTTCGGGGAGGTGGTGGGAGGGAGTCATTTTCACTTCTTTTTGTGTTTTTCAGAGAGCCTGAAGGGCCGGGGAGTGCTTTCAGGAGAGAGGGAAGGGAGAGAAATGGCTTTTCCTACCCTTCGCCTCTGTTTTTTTCAGCTAGCCATCTAGCTGAGAGAGCAATTCCCTTTCTGTTTTTTTTTGATTTTTTTCCCTTTTGTGTTTTTTTTCTTGTTTTGTTTTCCCTGTGTGTCAAGTGTTTCTCTGTGTAATTTTGAGGTCCCTTTGGGTTACCCCTCCTTCCCTAATTTAAACCACCTACAATAAACTGTTCACCTGCTGCCAACTCTGTTCAGTTTTCTGTCACCTTTATTGAACCTGCCCCTGGACGATAAAAAGTGGTTTAAACCACCACAGTGAATCACAATTTCAACCCATATATCTTAAACATCAGTATTTCTGAATCCCTTGGCAAATGTGTGTTCAAAATTAAATGCATTTCATTATGAATATCAATGGATTGAGATGATTTCAAGATTAAATTACATGATAGAACAAAACATAATTTCCGTACACATTGTGTTCTAGCCAATACACCATAGTCTTGCATCAAGATGCAAGAAGTTATTAGTCTTATGGAAATTTTGGAATGAAGGTTAGTAAGTGTGGAACATTCTAATCCTCTTTAATTTCTAAGATATTATTTTTATATGAAAATGTGTATGTGATATTTTAATTTATTCTTGGTGCACCATTTATTTTGATTTGGAGATCACATAGTCTCAAATCATTGTATAAATTTTAGAAGCCATATTTCTCATAATTTATCTATAACATTACAGAAAGCATGTGAATTGTGATATAGCAAAATTGTGACCATACTGCTCTATCTATACATTTTCATTGTTACAGCTACAAAAGTGTTGGGCACAGTGTCTAGAACTCACCTCACCTATATGTAAACAACTGCAGGATATCAGACTAAGCTCAAGTTGTTTATGTGTCTTTACACTCAATGTAGGGGGACATGTATTTGCAAGGCACTTGGATGCTCTCACTGATTTTAAGCAATTACCTTACAGCTAATTAGTTGCTGTCTAAAATTCCCATTTCATTCAGTAGAGACTGTAAAAGCCATTCAGGCAACTGGTCAGATGAAATATACAAAGTCAATTAAGGTGATACACCTTGTATTCCCAGAACTTAGTGCTTTTGCAGCTTAGGAATTTACAAAATGAAGAGCTTTACATACTAAGTGTCCTCTGAAGCAAACGGGAAGCCTAACTGACAAGGTTATTATGCCACAAAGACACCACAAACAAAGGATATGTCTTCAAGACATAGTTTCTTCTGTAGCTTCTTCTGTGATGATATTACAGATGAGATTAATCCTCGCCTTTGAACAGAGATCTGGAACAGATCTTCAAGTGATGCAAACTACCGTGAGACTCTATTTGAAAGTGCTGGAGTGATGCTACTTACCTTGGCTGAGGGACTGTTCCATCTGTTGTTGTTTAACTGTAGACAGAATGACATCTCTTTGTTTGACAGCTACCAGAGAGATAATCATAGCAGGCATATCTCTCTCTGGAGATGGAACTGTGCCCAGGTTATCAGTATTCAGATATATCATCAGATTAACTGAGAGCTTGAAAGCTTGGAGTTGTATTCTGTAGATTTTTTTTTTTCCCAGTACTGTACAAGTTGTTGAGTTTTTCCATTCCAAAACTTTTAAAATAGATTAATTTGTTTTGAGGCTAATTTCATCCTTGAACTTTCTGATTCCTGCTTTCAATAATTCACATTTTAAACAAAGTGAATCATTAGCCTGATCTCAGCTGTGTTATGTTACTTTTTTTAGCAGTGACTGCAATTATTTCTGTTGTGTGGCCACAATGGTTCAGCCCTGTGCTCCAAATTATTGATCCAATTGGACCACAATTCCTCTCTGAGTTTTCAAAATGGTTTTTGAGTTTCATATGCAGATATTCTACTGCCAGCAAGGCTTTTCAAGACTCCTAACATTTATTTTAAATAATTCCAGAACAGAGCAGAATTGCAAACTACTTTTCTCTGTCTGTACCTGCAGCATTCAAGGCTGTTATCCATTAAAGCAATCCTCTTGCACAGGCAAAAGTTTACTAGCTGTAGCCAGAAGACTGCTTCTGGAGATGCAGAATTTTGAGAACTTAAACAGAAGATATTAGTGGTACATTCCAATCTCTCTGACATATACATGTACAAAAAAACCCCAAAAGTTTTTTCAAGGGTCTTATTTTCCTTATCCCTTGGGCAAAGCTTGCAGTCTTTCTCCTCTTTGTCCTTTATCCTTGGATACTTGGACTGAACAGTCAAAGGTTGTCCAAGCTGAATATGCTCATACGTTTCAGTAGATCTCGTTTTCACAACACTGATGTGCCCCCCTTGCAGCCTGAATCTACCACAGTAAAACTAGTTCTGATGGAAAGAACTACTGTTTGGGAAAGTAAAGGGATTTCTTTCATTTTCATACAGAATGTATATACTTTTAGTTGGCATGACACTTCAAAGGCAACTTTAAAAATTCTCTTGTGATAAAATATTAAAATATAACATTGTGAAGATAGGAATAATGCATAAATAATTTCTCTTTTCCTATGTTACTATATAACACAGTTCCCTTTTTATGTTTAATTTCAATTAAAAAAAAGGGTTTAGAACAGAAAAATTAAGGTGATGTTAAAAATGTGTATTCACAATTTTATCCATAAAAATGAGGATATTTTTCCTTGATTTCTAAACTGTAATTCTTGAAACAAATTATTTCAAACACTGAAATCTGGCACCTTCTGCATCTGTGGTTCAGCTGGTACAGCAATTGGTTGGTACAGTAATTGATTGGTACAGCAATCAGTTGGGAGCCGACTGATGATGGCTCCCATAGTTTCAGCTCCTGGATTTCTGTTCAAAATCTTCTCATTTGGAAGTAGTAGTCTTGAACCTCCTGTGAATTCTGCAGATATTTCATGGAAAAGGTATGAACTCCCTTTTTTTCTTTTGAGAATACATGGAGATTTGAGGCCCTGAGGATATAAATATACTTCATCTGAGAAGAGCTGATTCAAAACGCAATTATTTTTTTGTTTGTATTGTCCTTTTGATACAATTGTTGGCAGCTAAATTAACCATTTTACTTCATATTTTAGATTGCAAATGCTTGAGTTTTTTATTGATTATAAAAACTGGAAATTTCAGGGAAATGGATCTAATTGCTGCATGTAACTCACTTTTCAACTTCAGAGAAAGAAGAGAAAAATATTCTTGATTGTCCTGGTTTGAAGGACAATATATGGTTTATAAATTTTAGATACAAGATATATTAAATAAGTAATTTATTATATGAGATAGGAAAAATTGACTTAAAAAAATCAAAACCAAAATACCGCTTTCCAAACCAAAATCCCCAAACCCCAGAAAAAACACACTCACAAATCCCACCCACCCCAGACAACACAAAACAGAGAAAAACTTACTTTCTGTTTCAGTGTCCAAAGTGCAGTTGATTGAGGTAAACAGCAGGGGGCGATACGGGGGCGATACCATCCGTGGCAAGCAATGATGAGAGGATGATGAAATAGGGGTGTGCAACTGTTGTCCTCAGATCCGAGGCAGAGGCGGTGGCTGCTGCAGAAGGATACAGCAAAACACGTGGTGGATCCAAGATGGTGAGTGCTGGAGTCCTGGGCAGCTAACGACCACCTTCTCTCACGAACTCCAGATGCGAAGAGAGAGAGAAAAGCTGAGAAGTCATCTGGTTATATAGGGTTCTCCGATCTTCCCAGAATTCCCTGTCTTCAGCACCTGCACATTTCCTTCCAGCCTGCCCAAAGGGGGATGGACTCGCCCCTTACTGGACTCTCACTGGTCCTCTGGTCCCTGTCTCACCCTGGCTCCACCCCAGCTCCACCCTGGCTCCACATCCAGAGCCTGGCCAGCTGAAAAACATGGTCCTGCTGCATGCCATGCCATTTGCCGCTGCAGCCACTGAGTGTAGCCCCAGCCAATGTTGCTGTCTATGCTGACCCCATCAGTGGTGGTGGCTCTGCCCTGCCCTCGCTCTCTGGCCCCTTCATGGCAGCTGTAGGGTCCGTGCCCTGCCATGCCCCTCAGCGGCGCAACCACCGCACCGAGCGAGCCCACCCCATATGGTCCGTGATGGCAGCGGCCACTGGCAGCTCTGTGCCCCACTGCGCTGGGCTGGGCTGGGCCAGGCCAGCTGTGATCCCGCACACCCATGCCAGGATCCATTGCATCACTGCACTGGGTGCTTCACAGAGTCCGTCTCTTGGCAACTGCCAAGGAGCGCAACCGCTCACCAGCCCATGGCAGCAGCGGGAAATATCAAAGCCACTGCTCTCCCTGCTGTACTGCTGCCAAGAGCTGCAGAAGCCTGCCTGCCATGGCCAAACCCTCGCGGTCCCTATCCCGGAGCCAGCCGCAGACCCAGTCCGGTGGCAGCAGCTCTCCATGGAGCCAGCCCCACTCCGGCCACGCTGGGAACAGATACACGTGAAAACTGGGGAGACACCACGCTGCTGGAGCCCCCTTTTTCAGTAATCCCAGCTCTCCCAGTGCCTGGCTTCCAGACCCCCTTTCCCTGTCAGTCTCCGGCAGCGTCGTTGCTGTGTGGAGAAAAATGCGCAAAAAAATGCCACAGACCACAGCCCTCCACTGCCCTTCATCCCCAGAGAAAACCCAGCCTGTCCCTGCAGGGCATGGTGGTCCAGGGTGCCCACATCTGACCTGGCCCCGCTCGCACTCCCGCCCCCGCCAGCGATGCTGCTGACAGGCAAGGGGGCTCTGCCACTGTGACTGAAAAAAAACACCT
>VXBA01002799.1:125074-147583 GCA_013399895.1 Serilophus lunatus | reverse complement strand
CCACAGCCCTCCACTGCCCTTCATCCCCAGAGAAAACCCAGCCTGTCCCTGCAGGGCATGGTGGTCCAGGGTGCCCACATCTGACCTGGCCCCGCTCGCACTCCCGCCCCCGCCAGCGATGCTGCTGACAGGCAAGGGGCCTCTGCCACTGTGACTGAAAAAAAACACCTTGGTCTGGTTTCTGGTTGCAGGGAGGCCGTGGCCGAAAACAAACCCACAGCAACAGACACGCTCGAGATCGGGGGAAACGTCGTGCCAAGACCCCCCACCGTGCCGGAAACAGCCTCCTCAGCTTGCCGCCGGCGATGCCATCCCCGTGGCCTTGTTGCCCCCTCGCAACCCCCCCTTCCCTTCCTTCCCACCCACACCCCCCTATACACGCCTTCCCCCACCCCCAACTCCTCCTCCGAAGAAAAATATATAGACCAAACCGGGAAAACAGATGGGGGGAAGGGGGAGACAGGGGAAGAGGAGGGAAATAGAGAAGAGAAAGACCTTTTATTTAAATCTAATTAATAAAGGGAGAAGTTTTACAAACATCTGCTAGCCCACAACACTGATGAATTTCTAATTCAACGTAAAAAATCAATTTTCAAAGAACCTTGGGAAAAAAAAAAAAGAAAAAGAAGATACAAGCAGTTTGCCCATGAAAGCAAAAACTCAAAATGGGAGAGTAGAATAATGCTTGAAAATCAAGGGAAAGTATAGCATTCTTGTGGAAAACAAGCAATAATTGCCAATTTCTAAAAAATTTCTCTGTTTCTGATAGTTGTGGAAACGAAACACTGCCAGGGGAAAAAAAAAAAAATACACTGGAGTCTGAAGATAGTAGAATAATTCTATAATGCCATGCAGAGGCAACCAAACCTTATATCAGCTCATATGTCTACCTTTTACTGGCACTGTAGTGCTGATGTTGTATATCTCTCTGGCTATGCCTATGTACTGGCACTGTAGTGCTGATATTATGTCTCTCTGACTATGCCTATGTTGCAAAAAAAGTGTTACTTGAAAAATGGCACCATAATATGCAAGACAGCATAGTGAAAAATCTCTCAACATCAATTCCATTGCATTTCTGCTTCAATCTCTATCTTCATGTTTCCAGAGCAACTGGGAGGATATTAGAAAGATCTTTGAGTTTGGATTGTTCTGGTCAAAGAGTTGGGCATTAGTCAGGGCTCATTATACATGGTCTTTGCAACAGTTCCCTATCCCCAAAACAGAGATAACTGCGCTTCCTTGCCCAACAGAGCCCTCAATCAGGATCTAAACAACGTAATCATTGACAATAAACAGATAAAAATCTCAACCCCAGTAGTCATTAAATTGATTCTCATGGTAAAATAAATAATCTTGGTTGGTTGGTTGGTTTGGTTTTTTCTGTCTGCTTCTCTTTTGAATTTACTTTTTCACTTCAGTGCCTAAAACATTATTGAACTTTCTTTAACCTGATGAAAAAATTATGCTGTTTTTCTAAGTAAGAAACAAATCAACCAAAAGGCTTATCTATTTATTTATAACTTTTCCATTTGCAAGACTCTTTTTGGCAGTGTGGCCAACTGCTATCCTGATATGATTGTAGGAAATATTTATAATTCCATTAAATGAGACTGATTAATCTTGACTTGCTTTTCACCAAATTTTCTGTAGTTAGATGATGGACTTTGGAAGCTAAGCATCTCAGAGAGGAGCTGCTACAGGCTAATTCATAAAACATTTTGTATCCTTTGCCTGTTGAGTTAATTATTAAGATTGATTTTTCTGTTTTTTTCATGTCTTGCAGCAAACATGAGAATTCATACGGCACATGTGAAAGAAAATTCAAGAGGATCAGTGAGAAAAGGTACTTGTTCTTGCTTATTTACTTCCCCTTGTTTTCATAGGGGGAAAATGTTACCTGTAACAAAACAACATTCTTCATATTAAAGGGATAATGGGAAGCCCCCAAGACTGTATTTGAAACATGACTTGAAGATGGCTGCAAGATTGCCCGTGAATTCTCTCTTCCATTCCTTGTACGTGCAGAGCTTGAGCTTGCAAATGCAATGTGCTGTGACAGAAGGACACTTTTCCAAGCTTTGAGCTGCACACCCCAGAAGTTTGCCCACTTGTTCATGCCCTATTCACAAGTCATGTGCCTATTTTGATGGGAACAAGAGATGTTTATATTCACTCTAGTGACTGCTCAATTTATCACCTAAATGGATTCTCTCTCTGTCAGGCTGCTTTGGTAAATATGATACTTCGATTTTGATGTTGATATTAACATCATCAATGATTAAGTGATTTTATTCAATAGATATTGTTAAAAGTTCTCTCTAAAAAGCATAGGGAATGCTGTGTGATCTTTTTTGTCATTCAGTCAAGAAACCAATGCAGTAATTTCCTGGCAATGGTTAAAATGGAGTATTTAAATGTCCCTTGCAGTCTTTTGATGTATTATGTAGATTTGTGTCTAACAGTATTATACATTTATCTTGCTCTCAGACTTTATTGTAAATAGAGCTAGAAGGTTTTTATTTGTACAGCACTTGAATCAGGTCAGTTTTTTGTTTTAATTGCATCAAGGATACTAATGATTTTAAATGGCATAATTAATGTCTGGACATGAAAAATTATATTCTCAGACTTTAAAAGTCTTATTTTTTTTTAATTTTTTCCCCAGTTTATTTTCTTTTCGCATAAGAAAGTTACACAGTATCGTTTCACTAATGCCATGTAGCTCTCAAATCTAGTTATGGATACAGCAGCCATATTTTCATATTAAAAATACAAGGTTTTTAAGAACGTTTTTTTAACTAATCACACTTGATTTTGTTAAGAATTTGTAATTTCCCTGTTGACACCGTCATCAACATCAGAGTTACTGGGAAAAGAGGCAGAAAATAGCTTATAATCAGCATGCTTCATTTTATCTGAGTTTTCTCAGATTCTTTCATTTATCAGAGTCCACACTGGGCTCCCTCAAAAAGCAACAATAGTTCTGGTCCTTGACAGCCTAAAAAAAAATATATAAGCATTTCTTAATTTTCTATGCAAGTGTAAACCTTTCTAATAGTTTTAATACCCCTCTGCAAAGGAGAAGTAATTATCATTTGTCACCATCCATAATGATTTTGCACCATGAGTAATATTTGAATTAAATTCATCTGACAGTGTTGATCCATTTCACTCATGGCATCACATAATTACAAGGTATCAGTTATTGCTGGTCACTTAATGGGTTATACTGAAGTAAATCAAGAATAAAATACCCCACTCTTGCAAATCTTTTGCTGTGCTGTGTTCACATAGCAAGTCATAGCATCATCCTAACTCCTCACATCTGTCCTTCCTACCTTAATATAAATGAATGACATGACAATCAATGTCACGGATTCTTTCTTGGCGGGTTTTTATTCTAGTTAATTCCACATGTTGCATTGTCAGCAATATCTGAAAACCTGATGTGTCGCTCTTCTCCACAGATGAAGGCTTGACTATGAGGGAAACATTACTAATCAGATAGAGAAACCTTTTATTTTTTTTTTAATTTTTAAAAAGGTATTGAAGGATTTGGAAGAACAAACATACATTGTAATTATGGTGAGACAAGGGCTCACCATTTGCCTGGAAAGACAAATATAAATTCTCATCACTGTAATGCATTTTTTAAAACTGGTTTTGCAGTAGTCTGTGTTTTTGAGGGGTGAAATCATAGTGGATAAGGACTTGTTACTCTGTGCATAATTCATAGTACTCATGATCAGGCAGAACCTTGTAAATTTATACAAAAAAACCCTGAGACTGTGCAAACCACTGGAAACAACAGTCTTTGAGAGTCAATTACTGCAAGTATCTGAAACTAGACTATAAATTCTCTCCATGACATTTTTACCAGTTGGTGTCTGAAGAGCAGAAAGATGTTTTCCAACCCGCATACCCACCTCTCCGCAGTGTTCTAATTGTTTCTTCACTAAATCTGTTCTGAGATACTTTCTACTTTGTTGATTTGTGTTTGAATGTAAAAATCAATTCATCTCTGTCATCATTTCTGGCTGTACAAGACCATGTGTAAGTTATGCCAGTTAATGTAGTGGCTAGTGTTATGGTATCTATTAGGTGTAAAGCAGGAATAGAAGAAGTATCCTCAGGACAAATTGTACACTACTCACTCTTTTTCCAGAGGAAAAAGCAGACAACTTATGGACTTGCTAAGGGTACTTCCAGCAGTGCAGTGGCACTGGGAACTTTAAATATACTCACCTTCCCCACATTAATCCCTGCTGAGTGACTTGGAAAGGTGCAGTGGATAAAGCAACTGCTTTAAAGGACACAACTCCATAAATAAAGTAGTTATGATGTTTTTAGAAACCAGCTTGAATATCAGCAGGAGCTGATTTTGGTGGCAAAAAATAATTTTAAATTGTATATTGTAATATAGAACAGATAATGGTATGTTCAAAAAGTGGTAAGATGTCTTTCATCATTTAGTGCCTTCAAATATATGAAGTAAACTTATTTTTTCATTCTTTCATACTCCGTAAAGTGCCAGAAACAAAAATATAGAAGTGTGCAAATGTTCTGTGTCTTTCTTGTTCATGTCTATTGCATCCATGGTGCCTGGTACATAAAGGGCCAAGGACTTTATCTCAGATACTTGCCTTTATCAGTTGTGGATGTCATTGTCCCACTTTTGGGTCTTGGAACCTAAATTCAGGAAGTTATTCAGGTTTATATCAGATTTGTGTGTGTGTGTGTGTGTGTGTGTGTGTGTGTGTGTGTCTGCTGACTTTTAGCTATTTCTTTCAAACTCAAATCTGACAGTGCATCACTGGGTATGCAAAGATGTGAAGGAGGTGTGGTGTGCATTACAGGAAGTAAAAAATATCAGTGGTTTGGGCAGATTATCCTCCTGTGGAAATCTACAGAGTTCTGTAAAGGATTTGAGACTCGATCGTGAACATGTGTAATTTCACCTTTTTGCTCTAGTGGTTGCCTTGTTCAGTGAACAGACACCTTTCTGCCTAGGCTGTGGATTTTAAACAGGGTTCATTACATAAACTAAGATTTCAGAACTTCCCCTGCATTGATCTTTCATTTGTGAAGCTCTGCTGTTAAATTAACTGCTGACAATGTCACATAGAATTGGGGTGAAGATTGATGTATTCTACAAGGATTAAATTTTCTCATTTTTCATACTGGAATACTCATGCAGTACTAAGTACTCCCTTGGAAGAGCTACCCCTGAGTTAATAGTGTAGCACAGGATAACAACTTAGTTCTAAAATCCTTTCTATNTTTTTTTTTTTTTTTTATGTTAGAGCTTTATATAGTAGTTGGCATAGTAATATATCACAAGCTTAGGACCAAAAAGCTTCTCTCTCATTCAGAGAACTCTAAACCTTTTTAACAATTTCTGTTGAAATGCTGGTTGATATCTGCACAAATTTTCTTTCATGTTTCTGCCTTGCTGCTTCTTGTAACTTCCCCTTATGTCACACTCCGTCACTGTGATGACAGGCCTATGTGCTCAAAGTGTCAACCAACACCTGATACACCCAGATATGGGAAAATCCCTCAAACAACAGCTGCAAGCCTTGACCTAAACTAAGACTCTCAGAACCAAACCACAAGAAGCCCCATACTGGAGTTGTTCTTCCAAGTAATTCACACTTCAAACTGTTCTTTACATGAGGAGGGAGAAAGGAATTTCCTGACCATACTTTTTTCCTCACGATGATCTGTCCTCATAGCATTTCTTAGTGGTAGAATATCAGATTTTGTAATTCATTTGCATTTACATTTTTCAGAATTAATGTCCTAACAATGATACGGGACACAGATATTTATAGTAGAGTAGCAGCCAGAAAGATAAGAAGCCAATGAAATAAAATTTAAAATTGTGCAGTGGGCTGTGCATATAAGTACCTAAAAATATGTCTTAAAATCATGACATTTGGTAGTTGAGCCCACAATTATTTACGTATGGATTTTCAAATCATAGCAAACAGGGATGGCATTTTTTAAAAGTAAACAAGTGAACAAACAGACACTCCTTTACTGAACCTGGTCCAAAATTTGACAATTATTATAATAGTTTTTAATTATTTTTTTAAGCATGTAATTTTCAGGTTTTTTTTCTCACAGAATCTGGCTTTTCAGAATAGCTGTAAAAAACCCCAACCTATTTGAAAAAAAGACCCTGTAGTATAGATGAATATATGGGAGAGAGTTTTGTTTTTTTTCTAGATTCCTTATAATGTCTCTCAGTGTCTAGTCAAAGACATTGACATGACCATAATTTAGGAGAAAGGTAGAGAGCAAAAAAATGCAAGATAATAGGCAAAGTAGCAGTGCAATTGTTTATAATTTTTGCAGAACATCATTCTTGCTTTACAGGTCCTTAACCCAATTCCACAATCCCTAACCTTCATTTTTCCCAATTGTTTCAAATTACTGCCCTTCTCTAAAGGACTGAAGTGTTTGCTGAATGCAGATGTTCCTTCCTGTCTTGGGGAAAAAAAACCCTGTAGTTTACAAAACATTAGATTTATATTATGGTTTATATTCAGGGGGAAAGACTTTAAAAAAAAATATTCCTGCATGCTATTTGAAAATACCTGAAATTTAGTGTGTATGAAAGAATGTCAAAGTTTTGATGTCAAGAAGGTAAAAGGCAAGGAAATGCTAAAAAGAATCTCTTGTCTCATTTTGAGCATTACCATTGTAGTTCAAGCTTTAGTCAAGCAATTGCCTACCACTACTTCAACTACTGTGAAATAGACCAATGAGACAAGGACATTGGAAAGATATAGATATAGCTGATGGGGTTTAGACGTATGTGAAAATAGAGGGTGCTTGAGACTGTGTCTCTTCCAGATCCAGGAAGGGCCTGTTCAGTCCTCATTATGGGCTCCCCTTTCCTTTTTTCCTAAACCTACCCAGTTTTATGGCCAATTTGGGTCTAAGCTAAGTCCAAACCTTTACTTGTATATGTATGAATGGAAGACATTTTACTGAAGGCAGATTCTGGTATATAGGGATAAAGGGTTCATGCAAAGGCCATATTCTTTTGCCAAATTTCACATTGTTACTCTAAAGTATAAGGCACGGGAGTTTAGTAAATCATTATCATATCTCCTGTGCTAGCCCATATTATTTATTTTCTATTGTAATTTCTTTCATTTATGTGCTGCAATTTTTTTCTGTTGTTGTTCCAACTGAATGGCTGTCATTCCTTTTCTTACCTTTTATTGGTCTTTGGTTTCCTTCCCATGTGACCCCACAGATCCCTTATTTTTATAGATGTTATGTTAACCTATGAGTTCAAATGAGTGGTGTATGTAGTTTGGAATTCCCCCACAAAACCACTGTGCTGCTGTGATTTTTTTTTGTGGGGAATAAATGCCTCTTCTTCCAATCTTCTATCCTCCCCCCTTCCCCTTTTATGTAAAGGATGAAAAAATAAAACTCTTTCAATAAAATTCTTTACCTGTCAAATTGCACAGTTTTAAGCCATTGCAGCCTGCCAATGCTCTTGATTCCACTCCAAGAACTGCAAATAAGATAGGATATCTTCAGTAATGATCTCTTATTATGATGCTTCTGTCATTCTTCAGAATATATTTTGCAAAAGGAAAACACAGAAAGACCTAACAAAAAAACAGGTTATCATTACGTTTCTTTATCCCTTTCTTGCTACTTAAGAAATCAAGGCTGTCACTGTAAAGAAAAAAACTCTAGAAGGTCTCAAAACCCCACTATTCCTGCAATGTTTACAAGCCTCCCTTGATTATAAAATCCAGACCATTGCACAGGTGGGAACAAAGGTCTGAAAGCAACTGAAATGCCTGTGTTTTATAATTTTGTGCTGATGTGCTCACTTCATGGTTCAAGGGTCAGTATCTTTTTGCATCCGACTTTGACTTGGTTTTGAGCAGCAAGAATCCTGACCTTCACAGCATATTTGCATCATCACTGCTAGAGAGGTAGATTATTCTCATGAAGGTTTATGTTCTAGAAATGAGTATCTACTTCCTTTCTGATAATTAGTTGATTTGTTCCTGAATCTAAATAGCCCAAATGAAATATCATATTTAAACATCAAAATTAAATATCAAATAACCTAAAGACTAGACTCCAGCAACACAATGGTAAGGGAAGACTGTAGAGAATGTAACTTAATCAAAAAGAACAGGAGGTCGAATACCATAAATGTAAATTGCATTTATGTATGTGTGTGTGTGTACTTATTTATTTATTTATTTGTATTATTATTTTTAATAACCCCAGGCAGTGCCACAGACTGGAGGAAGAGTGGCTGGAAAGCTGCCCAGCAGAAAAGAACCTGAGTGTGCTGGTTGACAGCATCTAAACATGACCTTGTGTGTGCCCAGATGACCAAGAAAACCAAGGGCATCCTGACCTGTATCAACAATAGTGTGGACAGCAGGACCAACTGTTTCCCTGTACTTGACACTGGTGAGGTCACAGCTCAAATACTGGGTTCAGTTTTGGGCCCATTATGACAAAACATTGAGGTGCTGGAGTTAGTCTAGAGAAAGGCAACAGAGCTGGTGAAAGAACTACAGAACTGTGAACTCGTTGTCTACAACTGCCTGACAGAAGCTTGCAAACACATGGGGTTTCTTCTGTTCTCCCAAGTAACAAGCAATAGGACACCCCATAGGATTACCTCATCCCTGGGATTATTCAAGGCCAGGTTGGATTGGCCTTTTTGAATAACTTAGTCCAGTGGAAGATGTCTGTAATCACACTGGATTGTTGGATCTTTATGGTCCCTTCCAACTCAAGCCGTTCTATGATTCTATGGCAAGAGAAAATGGTCTCAGGTTGTGTCAAGGGCAATTTAGTTGGGATATTATGAAAAAATATCCTCACTAAAATTGTTTTCAAACCCTGGAACAGACTGCCCAGGCAGTGGTGAAGTCATCATCTCTGGAGGTATTTGAAAGACATGTGGATGTGGCACTTGAGGTCACAGTTTAATGGTGAGCTTGGCAGTGTTTGGTTTATGGTTGAACTTGATCTTAGAGGGCTTTTTCTGTCTAAATGATTCTGTAATTCTCTGATTCTACGATTCTCTGATTCTATAAAGTAGGTAATCAGAAACATAAGACTGCAAACTCTTGTCAAATGGTTGCATATTTGTGCAGTTCCTAGTCTTGTGGGATCCAGGTACCTGACTCAGAACCTTGCATCCTCATGCAAGATTAATTAATTGCCAGTAAGAAAGTTGCAAGCCCTAATTTTCTACTATTTAGTCATAGTTTCCATCTTGGCTGTACATTACAATCGGCAGCTGATTAACAGCAGAGGCATGTGTTGCAGGGCAGCAGTTCAGAAAAGCAAAATCTAATCCCATTCAGACTAAGATGCTTTAAGTATCTAGGTTTCAGGCAAAAACTCCATGGGTGCCTACAACCATGTTTTTAGGGCTTACTTAGTGGTTTCCTTCCTCATCTGGAAGTCAGCTCTCTGAAGAAGTATCTCCTTCTTTTGGGACCAGGAGACCAAGCATCCAAATACTAGACTGTTTCGTGAGCTCTATTGTCTGGTTCTAATGACATGGACAAAGGGATTGAGCGTATCCTCAGTGCATTTGGAGATGACAACAAGCTGAGAGCTGCAGCTGACAGGCCTGAAGAACAGAATGCTATTCAGAGGGACCTGGATGAGCACAAAAAATAACTCCATGGGGCCCAATGGAAACCTACATGAAAGATGAGGACAAACTTTTAACAGGGCCTGTTGTGATATACCAAGGTGTAATGGCTTGAAACTGAAGGAGTATCTATTTAGATTAGATGTAAGGAAGAAGACTTACAGTGAGGGTGGTGAAGCTGGCACACAGTGCCCAGAGAAGCTGTGGAAAACCCATCCTTGGAAGTGTTCAAGGCCAGTTGGATGGGCCTCTGAGCACCTTGATCTAGTGAAAGATATCCCTGGTCTTGGCAGGGGCTTGGACTAGTCTATCTTGAAAAAGTCCCTTCCAGCCCAAGTTATTCTATGATTCCAACAGGATGAGAAAGAGAATATGGATTCTCAATCCTTGCTAAGAGCCCTCAACAGTGAGAGTGGGCAAAGATGATTAATAGGACAGAACCTACAGTTTGGAACATGTGGTGGTAGGAAGATGCTTACACGATGTCTTTCACGGGACCTGTTGTTCATTGCACACAGTGAGTTCTTTTGTCAAGTCCTTGCGACAAACAAGTAAAATCCACCTTTATCTAACACACATATCCAAAAAGCCAGGAAAAATGTTCCCCTGAACTTAAGTCTGACTGCTCTCAGGATGGCTCAAAAACCCCTAAAATTCTCAGGAGGTCTGTTCTCCAGAGAGAATTGTGCCTGCATCTCCCATAATCAGTGAGCAAGCACCATATGTCCAGTGCTCTCTATGTACATCTTCACCTTTTCCTCCCACTGAAAGGGGTCTTCTAGGTTTTGAAGGATTGCTACATACTGCATCAAGAATTGCATTGATAGGGAACTGAATTCTCCACCTCCTTTTCCCCAGAAGGGCATCATACTGCATGCCTGAAGCCAAGCTGCCCTTTTGCTTGCTGTCCTTATAACTCCAAGAATCATGTCCCTATTTTCACAAGGTGCTATTGGCAGAAAAAGCACAAAATATTCTTCTATATACTTTCCTTTTGTCCCTGTAGGAAGACCCCTAAGTGAGTACCTTCACACCTTGAGCACTGGGACCTAACCACCAGGAGACAGCACTCCTCGAGAAACACCTTTTGCTGCATCTTTTTGGGTCTGTGGTTAAGATCTTCACTGACTGATATAATGACTCCATGACTTAATCTTCTAATTCCGTATGCTATACAAGCAGAATTGGGCCAATGCTCTTCATTCATAGAGCTGTTTGACAGATTTTAGGTGTTAGGGAATACAGGCTCACAAAACGCAGAAAAAAAGTTCATAACACCTGTTCCAAACAGCCCTGTTCAGTATATAGATATTCTATATTAGCAGTGATAAACAGCATGATTTTCAAATGAAAATTGAAGTTCTTTTAGTTGGTTAGATGGCTAAATATTATATTAAAGATTGGAATTTCAGAGTTCCTGGTATTCCCACTATATCTAAGGGATGTAATGTTCATCGGTTTTATAAGGGCAAAATAGGAATCCCACTGTAAAAATCAGTCCCAGAAGTGGAAGAGAGAGTTGCTATTAATTAGATTTAAAACCCCTCAAAAAGCCAAACAAAACAGAACACCCCTCCATCCCCGCAAAACCCCAACCAACAAACAAACAAACAAAAACCGGTAGAAAAAAGCCCAATTATTTCCTACACTGCCCTCTTTCGTTTATCTTGGTCTTTGTGCAGTATGGTTGATAAGAATAAAAAACTCTGATTTTTTAGTAGTGTTTCATACCAAGTATTTTGCCTTACCCTTAGTATTCATAGCAATTTATTGTTTTTCTTCTTAGAAATACATATGCGGAATATGCTATAAGGTCAGATCTCATTACTTTGCAACAAAAGGTATATTGTGCTGCATTTTCTACCCACAGTGAAGTAGACGCCCAGTGTTTTATGTAGTGTGACTCCATTATAATGTAATCCCAACACCCAGTTGAAGCATATTCATGCATGATCTAAAACACTTTCATTATTTCTATGGTCACTTTCTGGAAGTAGAATACATCAAGGAGACACTGTCAGAGACACTTTCAGAGAAGGATAAGTTTTGAGTATCACTTAACGTCTTCAGAGACATCTTGAAGAATTGGTCTTATTCCAGGGACTTGGTTGAAGCCTGTTTTGTGGAAATGGTCTGGAGTTAAACAAGGACAAGGTACTAAGGTCCGTATAGGAGGATAGCACAAGAAAGACTAATTGTGCTCCTGGGAAATCTTGATTTGGAGGATTACTTTGTCAGAAACATTGATCTCAGTTTAGCTAACCCCTTCTTGAGATGGAAAGAGGAGATTCTTGTATGCTATAAACTACAGAACAAATGATTGTAAATATATTTTTCTTTATATAAATACTTATGATGGAATTTGGGTGCAAAAGAATTTTTGCTTACGAGCCAAAATGATAATATACTGTAAAGAGGAAGGGTATATATTTTGTACAATGCCTACAGGATTTAATCATAACCCAAAGGTGCCAATTGTAGTTATTTTATGGGATTACCATCTGTGTTCTGCTATGTAATTGGGATTTCAGATTCTGTGCGGAAAAGCTCTGTTTATTTTTCTGCTATCATACATTATTCCCCTGTTTGTACTACTTGCCCCTCTGTGCATGTGGTGCATGTTGTCTAACTCTTGTACTATGTAACTTCATTTGTGCTATGCTCGTCTCAAACACACCTGCAAAAATCTGTAACAGCTTTTAAAGCTGAAGATGTTTCCCTAGCTCCTTGTAGCACAACAGTCACTACTACCTGAGGTATCATCTTGAAAGATAGGTAATTCCAGCTGAATACACAGGGAGAAGGAATGCAGTGGTAGATAAAATATAACCATTTAAGTATGTGGAGAAATCTGGGCCAAATAGCAGTGGTTTATGTGATCAACCTCCTGGAATTATACAGTTTTTTTCTACCTGCTCCTTCCTTGTTCTTGAGACATATACAGTGCTCTTAGTTTAATCTAGTTTAACCTTCCCACCCTGGATTTTGTAATCCTTAAAATACCTTACACTGGACATCATCTGGAAAGCAAATGTGTGTTAAATAAAGTGCTTTGGTCTGAGAGAAGATTGAGTAGCAGCTGCATGCAAGACTAGTTCTAATGAGAATGCAAAATGCCCAAGACTCAATTTTGGGTTTTTATTTGTATGGCTTTTTTGTTGTTGTTGTTGTTGTCATTGGGGTTTTTTTGGGGGGGCAGGACGATTGTTGGTGTTTTGGTTTTGTTTTCTTAATTGTGTATGTGAGTTTGGGGTTTGTTTTGTGTTGTTTTTTTGTTTTTTTTTTCTTGGGGTTTTTTTTTTTAGATACCGTTTGTGTGATGGACTTATTTACGATTTCTAACAGCTGTCTATGAAAAAATCCAAAGGCACACAGAACTGGGTCTATGCCTGATGAATCTTAAAAGTCTTTTTCAAAGGATTGCTATTCATTCTTTTACTCTAAAACCTGAAAGTGCCTTCTCTGACCTGATGATGCTGTTTTGCATCATTCTGACAGCTTGAAACAGGCTTAACTGGCCAGTTGGGGAATCCATTTTTAAGGCTATAACAATTCCTATGATAACCTGCTCTGGCTGCTGCCTCAGGGTCGGAGTATGATATGTTGACTATCTAATAATTCCCTGCCTGGTAGAACAGCCTTGTGTGGTAAAAGGCATGGTCAAATGAGAGGGGCTCAGGCTGGAGTAATACACAACAAGTATCACCAGTTGTAGGGAGAGAGGGTTTTTTCATATCTCCTTTGGTTTCTTCCTATGGCTTTTAGAAGTTCTGAGGTTTTGCTCATTTATTCCCCTGTTCTTGAGAGCAAATAGATACAAGATACATTTTGGAGTAATTCTGAGAAAAAAAGACTTCAGGGTCTGATGCTTTATGATAAAGCACTGTCAGGCCACTGTGTGGTCATTTACACCTGTCCAAGTGCCTGAAGTTCTGTATGTAAGCATGAAAAGCAAACTCTGGTGAGGAAGAGCATTATAGCACTTACGATTAAGGCTATAAATGATTCCACAATGTGCAAAGCTATGCAGACTGATGGCTGCTATCTCCTTCACATGAATAAGTGATTCTTGCTTTTCATTCTGCTCAGCATATACGTTTGAGATATTTTCAGTAAGGAGCAAACACATTCTGCTGAAGACAACCATCTATTTGCATCCTTGTAATCTTCGCACAGCTGTATATCATGATTTCTTATCTACAGAATTCTTCTGAAATGGATGAATCTGGGACACCTGAAAGTCAGATGAAGGTGCACAGGCAACAGCTTTGCTCAAGATGCTTCAGTTCATTTCCTGTAATGCAGGACGCTGATACAGTTTGTTGATTTGTCGTTGTCAAGAAGTTTACAAGAAGGTTAATAAATATAGCTGGGCTGCTTCTTTAATCTCTAATCACCAGTGTCATTGATATTGCCCCTTCCTTCCATCTTGTGTTATTAATCAGTTTGCAGGTCTGTTTTCATAAAAATAGGTTATTCCATGAAGCTAAAAACAGATCTTTAGATGTCTGACTTTATGCAAGGATACATACTCTACAAAGCAGCAATTTCTCCTTAGCTACTGAACTATTTAAAATATTTTATGTGAGAGTTTAATAACCAATCTCCTTAGCTTCACTCCTTTTTTAAAACAAAACAAACCAAAACAAACTGCACAAGAAAGAAGAAACAAAAAGAGTTAAGAGTTTTTCTGAGTCCTGTTTTGCTATTGGAATAGGTCACCATCGAGCTCAGATCATATTAATGAACCTTGAAATATCTATTCACTTGTGGCAAACGAGGGAGTTGGCTTAAGCTGGAAAATTCCATATTTATATGAGAGTATGAATACAAATCTGAAACTAACCATCTCTTCAAGAAGATAGAAACCATGTAATCTCATAAGACAGTATATTTGAAGTTCTTAATAAACACTGACTTATTTTAAATGAAGACAAATTGCTATGCAAATAGCCTTTTGAAGGACTTTTTTTTTGTGTGTGTGAAATGTGTAAATTAAATACATGGCAAGCAGAAGGAAAATGTCACAATACTATTAATACTCCAGGGAGTACTGGACAAAATGTTCTTTCTCTTTTATTCTAACCAGCTTGTCTATCTTCAGCGAGTACTCTTTTTAAAATAATGGCCAGAAAGTAGAATATTAGGAAATACTTTGAATTGCCTCCTTTCTTATTACATGGAAAATTTACAGCTAAAGGGCATAACCATATGGGCTGTTTCCCATTTATATTTCTAAAAGATGAAAAGGGTCATTCTGAAAGCCTGTGTGTCTCTAAAAATATAAGTATGTTTTTGCCTCTCAGCCTGTTAATTCAGAGACAGATAGCGGTGTAAAATTTAAAGGCAGCACACCCAGCTCTGCCTCTCTATGAGAACACCCTGTGTGTGGGTTGGTCAGATGATAACCATGTGGAGCTCTGTGTGGGCCCTTAGTCAAATCGGTGTGAGTATCATTACTCAAATGAGTATTCGTAGCCACTACTTGCTTTTTTTTTTCTGGAGCAGCAACAAAATGGCAGAGACGACAGCTGCCACATCATATACATACACACACTCCTACACAAACTATGCTTTGTACATCAGAAGCAGCATAAATACCATGGCATGTGGCAGTTACCATAGTAACGTGTTTTTTTAATGAATAGCAGATGGAATAGGCATGTAAAACTTACATAAGTTGTTAGTAATTTGTAAGTTACTGCAGACCAGCTACTTCAGTAAACTTTTTGTTTTCACTGTTTCTATTTTTTCCACATGCACTGTTCAGTCACTCCTTTTCTTCCCACTAAATTTATCCTGATCTGGAATAGAGCCTACAGTGATGCATAAGTAGCAATGGCTATTTTTTTGTGGGTGAGCTTCATAATACAGACAAAACAGGAAAAATTATGGTTTAATTTTTTTAATATTTATTTTTACAGAATTATTTTGCTGCAGCTTTTAATGGAAAAATAGTAAGATATTGCACAGCCACCTTGTTAGATGGAATCTCCTTCTGAGTGGATAGTGAACATTAAAAATGGTGTGGACAAGTGAAACTATCTGCATAAAAATTCATGTTTTGATTGATATTCTGACTCTAGTGTGTTAAGAGACAAAATTTAATAATTTACAGATCAAATGCCCCTCATTGTAAAAGTTCAACAAGTAGGATGCTGAAAAGAAGATCCTGGATCTTCTTTGTGGATAACTGGCCCAATCTTTACAGGCAATGTAAAGTAAAGAGTAAAGGCAAAACTGGAGGTAAAATGAAGATCATCCCTAGGCTGCATGAGTAGTTCACTGACCTTTAACATTTCCCAATCACGCCAATAGGGTCAAATCAATTATGATTTAAGTTTCTAAATCCTTTTTACAAGCATGACAGAAGTCAGGTACTTACATGTTCCTGAAGGAATAAAAGGAGCATGTTCTGTCCAAAAAGAGGAAATGACTTCCTAATATATATGTTGTTCAAATATAATAACAGATATTCAAACCATCAGTTTCTAAGCAGCCTCAATGGAGGAAAGCAAGAGATATGTACACCTAAGCTTTTCAGGCAGCTGCTAAAGAGTGTACTCTTGACTTTGGCCAACTACCCTTGGCATTGGATGAGTTTAGGGTGTGAAGGTCTGCTAATTCTGGGTAACAAGAATGATTTTGTTCCCTGAGGCTTAACACTTCAAATTCCTTTCTCTGGTACTTGTCTAAATTTGGTGTTGGTCTCCCTATTGAGAAATGTTCCTTGATGTCAGTGTGGAGTTTGGGAGCGGAGAAAGCCACCTCTTTTTGTCATATTGCTCACCAGTTCTCATCAACTATTTCTGACAGTACTGGACCTTTACTTTCTGGTCGATGTTACCTATCTCCCTTTTTATAAATTTAGTCTTGCTTTCTGTAACTACTTCTCTGAACGCTCCAGCATTGGAAGGCCTCACTTGTGTTAAATGCTGGCTGGCATTGCTGCTTCTGCTAGACCAACTCATTTATTCTTCTTCCTGGTTGTAATATTGATGGTCTCAGGAAGGGTTAAAGCATAATCTAGTCATCAAAGAATAATTTTTTCAGAAGAAACCAGTGTCTCTGGACCAATGTTTCCACTGAATACGAAAGTGATCAGAAATCATCTTTATCGGTTTTTTTTAAAATGTTTTTTGTAGGTTTTCTCATACTGACTGCAGAGGTTTAGGATGAAAAAGAGAAAGGTTATCACAAAAAAAAAAAAAAGTAAGCAAATTAGGCTCTTCCTTTTTTACTATTGTTGAGAGCTCCAAAGTCTTTTATTCTCTAGGGGATATATTTTCAAAGCAGTAAAATTAAACACACCATTCCCATGCATTAACCATAACTTTAGATACACAGGTAGATCTATGCTAATTATTCTTTCTAATGTTCCAAGGGAGTTATAGCTAGGTAAAATGAACACTTGATTTAGGCCTCAGAATTCAAAGTCTTAAAAGTTATTTTCACCCACGAAACTGCGGATAAGAGCAATTACTGCCGTCTTCTTATCTCTTTTACCAAAGTAACCCTTCATTCTGTGGGAAGCTAAGTGAGAATTAAATGTTCTGTCTTCATGATGGTTGCATGTATTTTTAAATTTACATTTTATTAACAGAGTAATTGTGGACTTAAATTTTGTTTAAATGGTATGCTTTATATAACTGCTAAGTATCTGTTATACAATTGTAGAGAAAGCTTTGCAA
This sequence comes from Serilophus lunatus, assembly GCA_013399895.1. Taxonomy (NCBI): domain Eukaryota; kingdom Metazoa; phylum Chordata; class Aves; order Passeriformes; family Eurylaimidae; genus Serilophus; species Serilophus lunatus. The sequence goes on along the minus strand of VXBA01002799.1, from coordinate 130,222 downwards.
GACATTGAGACACTAATGGCTTTTCAACCTCAACAAGACATCTAATATAAAAAGATGTGAGAGCCTTGTAATTAAAACAATCTTCTCAGCGAACTGTTGATACAGAAAACAATCTGCTCTCCTTTACATTTTCCATATTAATTTACTAAAAAATTATGACTAGTATGTTTTGTGAAGGTGCACTTTGGTAATTTTTATGTTAGTGAGAGCATTTTAACTTACAATAGTGCCATGACATTGTATTGAATATTACAATTTATCAGTATTAAGTGTGAACTAAAAGTATATTGTTAGACATCTTTATCACTTTTCCAAGCAACCTTCTAGGACTCCTTCAGGTAACCCAAAGGCTCTCAGCAGAAGAATGTAATTTGGAATTATAGGCAGCAGATGAATACAGGATAAGCCGCTCTGGGAGCCAACATGGCCTGTTTTCCTGTGGATTTCTGTCTAGCAGTTAGCTATCCCATTGTCGCTCACTTTCTTGAGCTGAAGCATTCGGGCAGCTGAGAATTTCTCAGCATCTCTGAAGGAATAAGTTCAAACTGCATCCTCTGGAGTGAGGGCAATGAGAAGAGAGACATCATCCCCACTCCTCTATTAAGTTGTTTAACTGAGCACTGCATATATCACTTAGAGTTTGACTGCATTTTGTTTCCTCAAGGGGCAACGTCAGCCATTAAGTCTTTCCTCTGAATAGCAGTACCAGGAATCACTGCATCCAGTTAGGCTACAGCTGTGGTGGATGTGGAAGAAGACCATGACACTGGTTTCAAAAAATCTAAAATAGGTAAGACAATGAAAAAACATGAAGTAGCAACAGGAGCATATATCAGGCCACTGGAAAGCCCTCTGTTAGGAATACAGTAGCAGTACTGAAAGAATATTACAGGAGAAAGGTGGATCTGGACAAAGTGTAGGATCAGAATAAAAATGGAAGTCATATTGGTTACAATGGAGTTAAGCTGGCACAAATTGCACAAGTAAACTTTTGTTAAAAAAAAAGATTTCCAAATCAATTGTACTACAGCACACTCAAATCTTTACACATTTCCATGCATGAGAATATGTGTATGCTGTCTTCCCCTTGACTAATTAGCAGCTCAAGCCCCAATCTAAAATTAACTAAAGGCTAAAAAGAACTGCCTTAAAATGCTAAATTAGTTCATTCATATTAAGGTCTTTAGGCCTTTGCTAAATGTGAGTCATAGTCCAGTTGTCACCATTAAAAAATGTTCAACAATGATTTTGTATCAGTACCCTCAAAAGACCTTATCTGAGACTACTGATGTCAGCAGAGTAGTGTCTGTGAGTTCACTGCGCCATGACACTCTTCTACTCCTCAAAATCTGTGGGAAAAAAGTCTATGAATAATTTTGGGTTAAAACTGTTTCCTATCATTGTCATCTTCCATGTACTTGGTGACATGACACTAATCAGCACACTACTCCCTGATTACACCAGTTACAAGCTGAACATGCTTCATATCTTGTGCAGTGTGGCGTATCTGTGCTACTTGCTAGCTGGGAATTGATAGTGACACCAAAATGGTAGTGTTTTTTCTCCATGTGCATACTTATAAAAGATTCTTTGTATCCATAGATGAATATTCTCCTAGAAATGAAATAAAACCCGCCTGCTGCATTACTTATGAGGCATTCTGCCATCTCAGTAGGATCTCTGACTCTCAAAATGCTTTCAGTGTGTAATAATTAGATTTGGATAATTCTTTCTCTTCCAGGCATCACATTTTATTTTAGCAAGTATTTCCCTCCATAGTAGTGCTGTTGAAATTTTGAATTAAGAGAGATACAAAAAGAGCATGGAGAGGGGGGCAACCCTTAGAAATGCTCCTTAGGGTGTGGGAAGAAAAAAGTACTGCAAATTTCTCCGTTCTTGATGTGGAGCTGCAAAAGGAAATTAGCTCATTTGTAATTGAGCTCAGTCCCCCCATCCCAACACACAGGCTCCATTAATAACGAGTTGAGAGAAAAGAGATCCAGGGTGCACGCCTGCTCAAATAGAGCGTGTACTTAATAGTCCTGCTCATGCAAGGCTCCCCAAACCTGTGTGCCATGCCTCCAGGGACTGTGCACTGGAACCCTGTGTGCAAGGAATGCCATCATCCCCATGTATTCCACAAAAGCCTTCCTGGAAAGAATAAATTAGGCTAGAAAGTCACTACATAATTAGGGAAGACTATGTGATCTTGCTTAGAAAGAGGCAAAATACTGTTCAAGTTTGAAAACTCTCCTCTGCCATGCAGATTCTAGCAGATGCTGGTGAAATCATCAACATTTTTGCATGCTACAGCTGTGGATGCTATTTCCTTGAACCAAACTATCGGGATTTGATCCAATGAGTGTAATGGGCAAAAATTGGGCAAGAAAATGCTGCCTTCAGGTGGTGATAGTGGGGCATGGGTTTTGAAGATTTTTTTTTTGAGATAATGCATGTGTCTCATTGGGAATGCAAAACTGATATTTCCGTACCTTTATTAACTGGCACATATGAGTGTCCTTCATTATATTGTAATTTTTAAATTAAAGGACACCAAACACTTTGGATCCTGTTATGCAGATAGCCCTTCACAATCCTTAAATTCTGCCAAGTGTGATATATAAAAGGAATAGTTTTATACATTAATACTTTTTTCCATGCTGTATAAACAAAATACTCTGTAAGATAAACCTAGTTTACAAACAATGGCAGATATCTTAGACAAGACAGTGAATACACTGAGATTACTGATAAATAGACCAAAACAGACTAGGATAAAATTGCAGAGACCATTAATCTTTTGGTCATCTGCAGGGATCCAAAAGTAATTTATAACCATTATTATAAGATCTTAGTGTAATATATCTAGATGAACTTTGGGTACTTTATTTATTCCCTTATCTAGAATATAGTTTTTCTATATGGCTTCTAGTCAAAACATTGCAACTTCTCTTTGTATTTGGACAGATGTGTGGAAAGTTGTGGAATAAGATAAACAAATAATTGGCAGAAGCAAATGCAGTCAACCTGACCTCTGCCATTTTTTTTCATGCTGATTCATTTAGTGCGGACAACTTTTGTCTCATCATTCAGCTGTATATGTTAATGCTTCTAATAGACTCGGATATATGAAAACTAACTTAATCAAATTTATGGGTAAATTTGCATATAACAACCCTCCAAAATGAACACATAACTAGACATATTAACCTAAGCTCTGGACAAATCATGAATGTGTTAAAATAAATAAGAATTTTAGAAACCAAAGATACACACATTAAAAGGGAAGTCTGTTCTTATGATCTTAAAATATCCCTCTAATTTGAACCATGATGTCCTTAGCATGCAAAGAAAACTAAATCCAGCAGATGTGCTAAATTCATATAATGAAAAGAAGCCTCTTTATGGATCTGCCCTTCTCTGGGACTGTTTACTCCACCCCAAACCAACAACTGATGCAAGTTTCAGCCATAATCAACTCAAAGCAAAAAGTGAAAGCCAGCCAGTGCTTGAAGCCAATTGCCGAAACAATAGACAGCATGCCACTGTATGGGAGAGCTCTTGAACACCCTGTTCTTACAGGCTCAGCATGAAAGCCACAAGAAAACTAATGACTGGAGAGTGTGACTTCCTGCAAAGAAAAACTAAATGTTAATAAACAGGGGTGTCTCCTGTGGCATGTCGTACAGTGATCCACATGGAAGAATTAGGAATGTTGACAACAGGTTTCTCTGCTCATGAAATATTAACTCTTGCTGTGCCAAAGTCTTGTTTTCCATCCTGATCTCAAGAAGAAAGAGACAGATGTGTCTTCTTTAACCAGTTCAATCCCTAAAACAGTCCATATACTGTAACATTTTTGAAAACTAATGAAATTCTTCTAGTTTGCTTAGAGGTTTGGCCACAGGGGGGTAACAGGAGGGAAGAGGACAGCAGGCACCAAGTTGACTGTTCACATGACTCTGTTTTCAGAAGAGTCAGATTTACCTTTTAAAGAAAAATCTGCACTTGCAATACTGACAGGACTTTGTGCTCACTATGACAATGACAAGAGGTGCAGGACCTTCTCTGGACCAAAGCAGCTTAAAACATTCACATGACAGGAAGTAAAGATGATATTGACAAAACTATTTTCAGAAAAATCAATGAATTTACTTAATGAAGTCGAATTAAAAATGTAAAACTCATCACTGTAACTGGCACAAAGTGCATTGTGTGCTCTCATTAGGGTTTTAAAATGACATGGAGTGTCTCACAAGAGTGAAAGTCTTGTATTTGAAGTGTCCTAGCTTCATGTAAACCAAGATAACAGTATCCAAGATGATGAAATGACACTTATTTTCCTTAATGTGGTGGTTTGACCCACCGTTTAGCATTCAGGAGGCAGGTTCAATAAAGGTGACGGAAAAATGAATAGAATGGTCAGCAGGAGAACAATTTATTACAAGGAATTAAATTAGAGAGGTAGGGTAACCCACAGGAGACCCCAGAATTACATTGAGGGACCCCCCAACACGCAAGGAAAAAAAAAAACACACACAAAAAGGAGGAAAAAAAAAAAACACACAAAAAAAGGAAGAAAGGGAACTGTTCCCTTCAGCCAGGTGACTAGTTGAAAGAAACTGGGAGGAAGGGCAGGAAAGGGTGTCTCCTTCTTTTCTCTCTCTCTTTGGAAGGACTTCTGGCCCTTTAGTCTCTCTGCAAAACACAAACACAGGTGAAAACCAGCTCCCTCACTCCCTGGTCCAAAGGNCTTCTCCCAGCAGCGACGGCCGAAAAAAAAAAGAGCAAGGTGGGGCCGTGCTTCGACTTTTAAGGCTTCTTGTCTCGTGTGAATATCGTCGCCTTCTTTCTGGTCCAGCTGGCTTCCCATTTGTCCAGCCAGTCGGGCCCCACCTCAGTTCCCGGTGTTTTCTCGTTGAAGAACTCACGAGTTCAGTCATTAGGCGCCATCTTTGTTCCCATGGCTGCAGCACCTCAGAGATGCCACAGCACCAACACAGTGCCAGGGCGAGCTCTCTATCGCTGTCTGTCAGCAGCCGTGGTGCTGAAACCCCCGGCCATGGCTGGCCTGGGGCGGCATGCCGCTGCCTGCCTCCGGGGTGGAGGTCAGAAACTGCTTCCCCCCACGGAGGGGCGCTGGGGCTT
>VXBA01002799.1:73010-125056 GCA_013399895.1 Serilophus lunatus | reverse complement strand
CGCTGGGGCTTCCCGTAGCGGTGCCCCCAGGCTGCTACCCACTCCAGGAAGCCACCATGCCTGTGCAGGAAGGGACAATCCCCATGCTCCCGGGAACAGCGGAGGCGGGGGCTAGAAACCGCCGCCCAGCCCCGGCCGGAGGTGGTGGGGGAGCGGCCCCTGTGCTCCCGGGGGCGGCGGGGACAGGAGGGGGCTAGAAACCAGTGCCCCGCTGCCAAGAGTCTGGAGGGTGCGGGCTGCCGCTTGCCCCCAGCCCGTCCCCGCTCTGTCCCCCCTACCTCCTCCCAGTCCCGGCTGGGACAACCCCCTCCCCGAAATGGCTTTTGAGGAAAAACTGAATTTTAATTGGGTGAGTAGATTGCTCTCTTACACCCCCCTTCAAAAGCCTTGTTTTTCAAACGGCTACACTTAATGATCCCCAGGGTCCAGAAGGTCTCACTACAGAAGGAGAGAAGGTCTGTGGAATAACATGGGACTGGTTTGCATCTTGCTCTTAAAGGGTGAGAAGGGATACAAAGGCACCTCAGTGCAAAGAGTAACTTAACTTCCATTTTTTTCATCTTGCATCTCTGTACTTGTAGAGACTGGTCACTCCTGGACCCCATGGTTATCTTTTCCTGCTCTACCATGTGAGCTAGCAGCAGGACTAGTTCTTTTAGAGGAGAAGTAGACTGTGTTTGGGTGGAAGAGGGACTGTGGCATGAGTTTAGGCTCAGATATTTCACAAAGCCACTGCCATCAGCATGAAGGCTATAGTGTCAATGCCCCATACTCTATGATTCTATGAACTCTCTAGCCATTACTCTGTTTCTGAGGAGTTTTATATATTAACAATATTTTGAGGACAAGGGGGAAAGACAAGAAGTAACAAATCATATTGTGTATGAGATTATTCTGGTCTAGAAGTTAGCTCTTTTCCTTCTTTTATTTCCTAGGTTGCAAACCTTCATTTGTGGTTTTGAAACAATCCTTCTCTTATGCTTTTGAAAGTATGTCATATCTTTTGCAAAGTATTTTATCTTTCCTTTAAGCAAATAAAATCCTTAAGGAGATTAACCAAATTCCCTGCCATTGGCCAGTAAAATTATTGTGCATATATGAAAAAAATCATGCAACTACATATGCAAGTATACTATGTATATATGCATATAGTCATACAATCATAGAATCACAGAACAGTGTGAATTGAGAGGGATCTTAAATATCATCTAGTTCCAACACCCCTGCTATGAGCAGGGACATGTTCTGCTAGACCAGGGTGCTCAAAGCCGCAGCCTACCTGGCCTTGAACACTTTTAAGTGATGGGGAATCCACTACTTCATCTTTATCAGTTCTTCATCATGCTCAAAGGGAAGAATTTCTTCCCAATATCTGTTCTAAACCTGTCCTCTGACAGTTTTAAGAGATTTCCCCTTGTACTCAGCTTGGTGCCATTAGCAAACTTGTTGAGGGTACACTCAATCCCACTGCCCATGTCACTGACAAGGATGCCAAAGAGCACTGGTCCCAATTCCAGCCCCTGAGGAACACCACTTATCAATGGCCTTCACATGGACATCAAATATGTGTTGGCCACATTCTGCACATACAGGGGTTTTTGTATGTATACTTGTTTAAATACACATGCACACACTAAGTTATAGACACTAAAGTAGCTAATCTTATATGTGATATGGTATGCAGATGCTTATGGTCTCATTACTCCTAAGGTGGTTAAAATACAGTCCTCAGCTTCTGGAGTGTTTCAGTCAGAACGAGACACAGCATATTTTCTGCTTTATGTTTATTTCTGTTGGTCTGTATAGAACACGTAAGCACTGCCATGTCTCTGGCTTGGGAGGCAATGCCAAATAAGGTGCAATAATTATTGTTCGGGTGCTGTAATTACTGCAGTTGATGGTAATTCTATGGTGCTGGAATACTCATTGGTACTACCAGCATGTGTAAAGTATTTAATTCTTTTTCAAAGTGTGTGAAATCAGTGAATGTTCTGATTCTGCAAAGCTGGTATAAGACCTTCAAAAAGTGCCAACTTGCCATGAAAAGTGTGACAGACAATAAAAAGAGATTTAGCAAAAGCCATTTTCTAATGGACTAAGGCAGACAAAATACTAACAAACCTGTCATAGAGGATACACAGGGAGGTTGTTGGACTCAATAGAGCCATCAATGTGTCCATCTCTGGTTTCTGGAATTGACACATGTTCTGAACCTGTGGTTTGGTGGGTAGCTTTGTTTTCCTTCTTGGTCTTCATCACTGTTGAACAGTATCTTTGGGTAACTCAGTGATGACTGCTGTCTAGAGCTATGAAAAACATAGGCAAGGCTGTAAGTGAAGTAAAGAATCTGCCTTTTAAAACAGCCGTGTGTTTCAGTGCCTGCTTCTGCTTTAGCGTTGTCAGACGACTGTTTGTGCAGTGAATTTTATATCAGACATGAACAGGTAGCAGTTAGCCATGTGTATGTGATCACTTACTGAAAGGGAGTGTTGCAATAACTGCAGTCCTCTATAGAAAGATGTTTTTGAAGAGACCCCATAGTTCATGGGCAACTGGGGATCAAATATCTCCTTCCTCTGCAAAACAGCACACATAAGGCCAGAAATTTTAGAAATATGCAGAGGCATTTACATTGCTTTAAACTTCTCTTGGCTCTGTTTTGAGGTAGAAATTGCTAGAAACTGGAGTATTTCACCATGTAGCCAATGCTTTCAGCTTGGAGAAGACTGATTACTCTCAGTGCAGCATAAACATCTTTTTCACACACACACAAAACACTCCTGTGGTGGTTTTACCACTGAGGGCGCAATCAGTGACGGAAGACTAAATAGAAGCACAACAGGTAACAGTTAATTAATCTGGGGTTCTATAAAAATTATAGGACCCCTCTAAATGCACTAAACAAATACAACAAATAACTACTCAACAATGTCACGCAATAATAAACAAAATGACAAACTGCTCCTCCAAGCAGACTGGTGGGCTGAGGAGCAGAGGGAAGGAAGGGAAAGCCACCTTGAAGATGGTATCTTCCAGGCTCAGAGGCCTGAAAGACAAAACAGTGAGAAGCAGCCTCCCCCTGGGAACCCAGGGGGAAAAAAACATACCGCACTGTTCCAGCTGGGCGGTGTTCTGGTCCCACTGTCAAGGCTCTGGTGCTGCTGCAGGATGAAGGGAACTGGGAAGGACCAGGAGGAGCAGCGGTTGATGTTATCTGGACCCCGACGAGCTGGCCAAGAGGGACAGGACTCCTGCAGTTCTTGCTTTTATGTGCTCTTGATATTACATGAACTGGGAGTCCTCTTCTCAGCCAGGCTGTCTTCCTCTTGGTCAGCGGTGTTGGGCAGCGTCCCTTTCTGAGATTTCATCACTCTGAGCAAAATGGTGTTTCCCATCAAAAAGCCATGTGCTCTGGACCCAGGGCCTGGCAGCTGCCACCGCTGCCAGCTGCAAGGCATTCCCAGGGCCAGTGGCACTGCCCATGGGACCTCTGCCACCTGTAGGGACTGGGCATGGGTGGCGGGGGCTCTTGCCAGCTGCCTGCCATGACAAACCACCACCTCGTGCTGCTCCATCTCTCTGCGCCACCCTGCTATGCCATGCAGGACCTGCATGGGGCCAGGGCTCTGCACTCGAGTGACTGCCAAGCTCAGCCCAGCTCACCATGGTGCAGGGTGGACATCTGCACTGTGGGCACGGCCACCGATGAGCTTTGTCGCCAGCAGCACCATCAGGCAGCATGAGGACGGGGCCCACACTGCTCTGCTTTGCTGCAGGGAATGCTGCAGCAAATGCTTTGCTGCAGCCAGCTCCATCCCTGCACCACCCTGCCACCACCCTGCTGTGCGAATGAAACAGTGGGAGGATGGGGAAACAACAAGAACTGAGACCCAGCCGCCCTCCCCCGCCCCGCTGCATTGACCAACCAGTGAGAGCAGTTCCGCCGAGCTGCAGACAGGACGAGGAGGAGAAACCCCGCAGACGCCGGGACTTTGGTATGTGGGGAAAGGGAATAGCTCTGTGCCTGCCGTGCCCCCGGTTCCCACACCAATGGCAGTGTGGCGGCAGGTGCATGGGCTAATGCTCCGTGCCTGAATGGCTGCCTAGCAGCAGCAAGAAACAACAGGTGCTTGGGGCAGGGGGCTCGCCTGGGCGAGGGAACCAGCGCTGNCAAAATGGTGTTTCCCATCAAAAAGCCATGTGCTCTGGACCCAGGGCCTGGCAGCTGCCACCGCTGCCAGCTGCAAGGCATTCCCAGGGCCAGTGGCACTGCCCATGGGACCTCTGCCACCTGTAGGGACTGGGCATGGGTGGCGGGGGCTCTTGCCAGCTGCCTGCCATGACAAACCACCACCTCGTGCTGCTCCATCTCTCTGCGCCACCCTGCTATGCCATGCAGGACCTGCATGGGGCCAGGGCTCTGCACTCGAGTGACTGCCAAGCTCAGCCCAGCTCACCATGGTGCAGGGTGGACATCTGCACTGTGGGCACGGCCACCGATGAGCTTTGTCGCCAGCAGCACCATCAGGCAGCATGAGGACGGGGCCCACACTGCTCTGCTTTGCTGCAGGGAATGCTGCAGCAAATGCTTTGCTGCAGCCAGCTCCATCCCTGCACCACCCTGCCACCACCCTGCTGTGCGAATGAAACAGTGGGAGGATGGGGAAACAACAAGAACTGAGACCCAGCCGCCCTCCCCCGCCCCGCTGCATTGACCAACCAGTGAGAGCAGTTCCGCCGAGCTGCAGACAGGACGAGGAGGAGAAACCCCGCAGACGCCGGGACTTTGGTATGTGGGGAAAGGGAATAGCTCTGTGCCTGCCGTGCCCCCGGTTCCCACACCAATGGCAGTGTGGCGGCAGGTGCATGGGCTAATGCTCCGTGCCTGAATGGCTGCCTAGCAGCAGCAAGAAACAACAGGTGCTTGGGGCAGGGGGCTCGCCTGGGCGAGGGAACCAGCGCTGTGAGAAACCACAGGAAGGAGCCTGGCCCTGACCCAGTCTCACCACACTTCTCCCTGGTCTCGCCTAGCCCGAGGTCCACAGAGCCAGGATCAGCCGACCCCATTCTGTCCTCCTCTCATGGGAATTTTGGGGAAAACACGAAAGAAAACAATTTTAATGCTTTAACAGGCAAACAACCCAAACATCCTTCTCCCCAGAGAAAAATAATATTTAAACCTATTACACCTCCTTTGCAAGTTACTTACACCTTTCTCACCAAAGTGTAGAATTACCTTAAGAACTCATGCGGACCTGATTTGTCTTATGTAGAGGTAGTGGCTGCCTCTCTGGATCCCGTTCCAGCTGCCTGAAGTCATGGAGAACCCATATGGCTATTTTCTCCTCAGCTTAGATGAAATTCTGACCCTGCAAAAGAGTAGAAGCCTACCTCAGCCAGAGGGCCAGATGAATCTTTAGATCTTAGAATGTGTAAGGTAGCTTAAAGATCCCCCAAATTGTTCTTAGCACTTTGTGATACCAACAGATCTGCGTCGTGGGGAGAATTAACAAAGGTTGGACAGTGAATTGGTACCTCACTCCAAGTCATGTTCACTAGCAGTTTTGCTGGAACACTAACCTCTTTAAGCGGCCTTGCTTTCCTTTTTCCAAAAGTCAGATCAGTTAGCTTGAAAGACCCACATGATTTCTTTCCCTTAAGGACCGAAATATTCTGTTCCCTCATAAGAGCTGTATCACTGAGCTTTGTTCATACCAACACCTCACGTGGTACAAGCATACTTTTAGCTACTAAAAACCTCTACAGATCTTCATCTTCATCTCTCGTCCCTGAGATTTTGTTTTTATTTTTTTTCTGTGGGCTGAGACCAACAGTTGGGCTGAGACCAATAGTATGAGGTTTAATAAATCTAAGTGCCGGGTTTTACACTTTGGCTGCAATAACCCCATGCAGAGTTATAGGCTGGGGTCAGTGTGGCTGGAGAATGGCCAGGTGGAGAGGGACTTAGGAGTGCTGGCTGATAGGAAGTTCAATATGAGTCAGCAGTGTGCCCACGCGGCCAAGAAGGCCAATGGCATCCTGGCCTGCATCAAGAATAGTGTTGCCAGTAGGACCAGGGAAGTTATTCTTCCTTTGTACTTGGCACTGGTCAGGCCACAGCTCGAGTACTGTGTCCAGTTCTGGGCCCCTCAGTTTAAGAAAGATACTGAGTTGCTGGAACGTGTCAAGAAAAGGGCAACGAGGATGGTGAAGGGGCTGGAGCACAAGCCCTGTGAGGAGCGGCTGAGGGAGCTGGGGCTGTTCAGCCTGGAGAAGAGGAGGCTCAGGGGTGACCTTATCACTGTCTGTAACTACCTGAAAGGAGGTTGTAGTCAGGTGGGGTCGGTCTCTTCTCTCAGGCTCCCAGTGACAGGAGGAGAGGACACAGTCTTAGGCTGCATCAGGGGAAGTTTAGGTTGGATATCAGGAGGAACTTTTTCACAGTGAGAGTGATTTCCCACTGAAATGGGCTTCCCAGGGAGGTGGTGGAGTCACCGTCCCTGGATGTGTTTAAGGATAGGTTAGATGATGAACTTAGTGGTATGGTTTAGATGGTATAGATGTTAGGCTGATGTTGTATTGGTTGTTTGCCTAGGTAAAGGTTGGACTTGCTGATCTCCATGGTCTTTTCCAACCTTATTAATTCTGTGTGTAATTCTGTGTGTATCTGATCCTGTTGTCTGCAATTGGCACTTGATATATTCTGCCTTTGTCTTTAGCCTGTTTTGTTGCTGAAGAGAATTATGATGCTTTAATTATTTGTAAGAGAAGAATGTTTTCCATATACCCATTTAAAATATCAACCACATAAATGTCTCTGGTATTACAGAAATGGAAGGTTTTTCTATAAGACTAAACAAAAAATTTGGATGAACATTGCATCCAGCCAGAGAATGTAATTTAGCTGATTGACTAAAAGCACTAGAGAGAGTCTTGAAATAGAGACGAAAAACTCCTCAGTCTCTGAAATCTCACAATTTTTTCTTATTTGAAGCAGTAACTTCAGGATACTAGGGCATCCTATTGACCATGCTCTTCTAGGATGCATGCCCTAGGATTTCTACAGTAACTTCCAGGTTGGAGTTCTCGTGCCAACAATGAACTCTTGATTTTGATAAACTAAACAGAATGAGGGGTGCAAGATTTCCAAACAAGAAAGCCAGAGGAAAACCAGGCTGTGATTTCAAAATGAAAGCCTTTTGTTGATTATCTTTCCAGCAAGCAGCTCTCTCTTGAAATAATTTTGTCAGAGTGCAAACATCTAATTTTTTTTCCTCCTTAGTTTGATTAGTGTTAGTGAAGAGAAGTGCAACGTGGCTCAGGATATAGAGTGAAAAGAATGCAGATAAGTGTCTTCACTCGGTCTCCTCAGTTCTGCTTCAAACCAAAGGAAAGTCTGTGCTTTCTCTTGTGTTCTCAGTTCAGCAGAAAGTTACACGAGCACGACAGAGCCAACTTTCCCTAACAAGGAGTAGAACTGTACCGATTCATCCCACAAAGCTACATGGCAATCAACAAAATAATATTTTTACACTTGAGAATGTGTGGTTTGATTGATAATATCAAATTTTACATGACTTTTAAGCAAAGCCAACACAAAGATATGGAGACTTTTAAGGAGCAGTGGAAGAATAAAAAGCTGAATGAAGAAAATTGTGCTGCACATCATCTTGTCTTATTACTGTTAACGCCAGCAGTCATAATCAAGAGTTTATTGTACAGGGCAATCGGGATGATTAGAAACTGAATTCAAGTTCATAAAAAACATCTTGACATAAAACTCTTTTATTTTTCACCAATACCAAGAGGCAAATTCATTCCCTCCCTCTGCAGCCTCTTTTAATTCAGTAGAATTATACCAGAGATAATTTTAGCAAAGTATCATCAGGATTATTCAAAAATGGTATTTCAAATAAATGTACATTTGCAGAAATATACTTTACCACAATGAAAGGTATTTGTATTGTGAATTTAGGTTTTGTCTTCCTTTGCCATTTGTGTATTTGAAACTTGAAATAGAAAGCAAACAGGCAATATTAAATAAAAAAGTAGCTATTATGGACAGTCAGGTAATTTTCTTTTAACTCGTCTGCAACTATACGAAAGACTCACTTTGTTGTTGTTATCCCTGAGGTTTTCAGGATGGTTGTATCAGATCCAAATGGAAATACAGAAGATATTAATAGAAATATAGTCTATGAAATTAATTGTATGTATTATTTAGAGACAGCATCAAGATGCATGAAAAGGGCCACCCTGGAACTTTTTTTGTTATTGTTCCATTCAGGAAGATTTTCACATTGTCTTTCTTCCTACAGATTCTATTTCTTTTCCCCTTGAGTCTTTTTTTCCCTGCTTGTTCTCACCAAATCCATTTTTTCCCTTTACTCTAATTTGCTCTTTTTCTATCAGGATGACGTTCCCTGCTCACTTGAAATCCTCACTCATGAGCACTGCTTTTTCCCATTTTAAAAGTAAAATTTTTCTTTTCTACTCCTTAAACTGTTTCTTTCTCTAAGCTAAAGTGATGGGGGATTTCTCAAGCTGTCTGACTTTTCAGCCTACTTAGGTTTTGACTGCTACCAGTCAACTTGATTTTTTTTCCCCTCTAATGACTCTAGTAGGTTTGTAGCAGTTAATATTGGCTCATGATGAGTTTGCAACTAGATAGCTATGTTGGAACATTGCTGCTGCTCTTGCTCAGCTTAGTCAAACAGTCAAGAATGAGAGGAGGGAGTTAGTGAGCTGTGGCCCCACCAAAAAGACCTGAGGAAAGAGATTTGCACACAAACTTGTGTCTCTGCTTCATGAGTCAATAATGTTTTGTAGTATGGTATAGACATACCATGTGATTATGCAGCCCTTTGTGCTATATATACTGCTGTATTAAAACTGTTTCATTCTTTGAAAATGCAGTCACGTCTGGGGTGGTACATGGATGCTCTGTAACAATGAATAGCAGGCTGGTGTGATGAGACAGGAAAAGAAAAATACTTTGAGAAATATATTTAGAGTGCAACTTGATGATATTGATAATGAAGTCAGTGTACTCTCTTAGACCTCAAGATTAGGCATTATGTGGGATTTACTTAAGCTTGAAGTACTTTTCAAATTAAATGCCTGGGCCTATAATATGACTAAAATCATACTGCGGCACTATCACAGAGCTGCATCATATTTATTTTTGCACTGAAACCTCCATTTTATGAACAGTACTTCAGAAAACACAGATGGAAATTTGAATGTTGTGTGATACAGCACATCAGGAACTATTCAAGCTAATTGTTTTGCAATCTGCAATTTACTCCTGTGAAAAGATGCCATGACACTTTTTCTGAGGATAGGGGGGCTAACCAGTGTCTGCCAGATTCATTCCAAGTTAAGCTATGTACACATGGATCATATATGTAGATTCAAGTGAATATACTACTTTTCACTTCACATCCTCAAAATTTTCATATTGTTTCTGACTTTAAGAAGTTGCTACAAACACCTCAAATAGAGATTATGTTCATTGAAGAAACAATAGTGTTTCTACTAGTAAGCTTCAGAAGTTGTATTTCCCAGTGGAAATAGACATGCTTCATGCAACACAGGCAAATCTGTACCTCATTTTGCACTTTCTATTAGCAAAATAAATCCATCATCTAAAATCTCTGATCAATTTGAAAATAATTTCATTTAAAAGAAAGTATTCCTTTTTTTTTTAACTTGAAGATGCATTGCTACATATCTTTATCTAGCTAATAAACTCCTTAAACTGTGCAATAAAGAGGTGTGCTAGAATATAAGCAAGTCAGTGTTTTTTTCACTGAAGGGTTCATCTGGTCCACAGAACTGTCTTAAGGCAGGAAGTAAAGTTATATGAAGAGCAGCCCTCAGGCTGCTTCTCATTCAAAAAAAAAAGCTCACCATGGACTAGGGACATTACATATATTAGATGACATGTACTGCACAACTGGGATCATAAATATTGTTGCTGAGAAACTATGCACTGAATGCCACAGTACATCAGAAACAGTCAATGTAACCTCCATATACCCAAACTACTAAAATTCTTCATCCATTCTGCAAGTGGAGACCCTCTATGCAGTTAAGTAAACCAAAATCAGAGGTAAATGGCAGTTGTGAAGTCATAATGATATGTCCAGGTTTTTGCTGAGTAACACTCTGTTCCTATAACACTAGAAGTACCAAAAAATTCTAAGAAACACCAAAGGCTTCACTTAGGCTCAATATGCACATAATAATTCTCCTTAGGAGTTACAGTGACTGTGAAATGGTCAAGGGAGAAATTAGAGTCAGAAAGAAGTGTACAAAGCCTAATGAATCAAGAAAATTTCCCTGCAGTTTATTCTCTTTTGTCTTTAACTACTTCTCATACATGAGAGAAGAGGACACAGCAAAAGATGGTGGAAAAGGAGAAAAAGAGAAGAGATATTAAAACTAGTTTTAATCACCTCTAGCAATCTACCCAGGAGAAGAGGAGCATATGCTGATGCAGACACTGCTGCTGAGCAGTGCCCTGGCACAGCTGCACACACCAGGAACCTGTGATTCACAGTTTTATGACAAAGTTGACAAAACTCTAGCTCTTATTCCCATTTGCAATACAAAATCCACTTCTATACATCGGGCTTTAATGACTCTTTAGGTCTTTTGCCTCTGCCAGGTGCAAATGACTTCTCATGTAGGCCATCAGCACACTTCCCGCTCTGACTTGTGGTTTTCTAAGGGGTTTGAAATGTGTTTTCCCATTCTACAAGACCCAGTGTCTTACTCCTCTTTTTGCCAGCACCATGCTGGTTTAGAGATGTGACTGGGGATTTTTGGTTTCCACATCATCTTTCTAAGGCTATTGCTGCAATGGAGTGTCAAAATCTTCTCCAAGCTTTCTGGGTTTTACAATAAAGTCTAATGATCAATGAGGCCTTGCTAACTGCTTTTGGAGCTTTACCACCCTTGAGTTTAGCAAGGTAACCTTTCAACCTTTACATTTCAGCCAAACTCTGTAGAAGGCAAAGCAGAGACACAACAGGCTGAACTAATTGAAGTTGTTGCACATGTGCATTAGATGGGCATATATTTGATGATAAATTGTGGAAGAAGTTGCTCGTTTAATAACCATACATTTTTCGGAGAACACAATAGAGAGGTCAGTCTTACACCAAAGGGAGTCTGTTATTTCTGTTTAGGATTCACCAGTCTGGAGTCAGATGTTAATTCCTTCCAAAAAATGAGCAGGAGTTAGTCTTTTCGAAACACAGCTGTGGCAGCTCAGAGTGCAGTAGTTGCTTAGGCTGTAAGGGGACTAGTTTCAGATTTCCCTTTGGCTTGCAGGGATTTGATGGCCTACAGAGGTATATTTTCTGCAAGCAATGGAATGTTTGGCATGTAAATAATTTTAAGTCTAAAAACTAGATGAACAAATTAATATATTAGTCCATTCAAAAGAAGAGTCTGGCATAGCTCCTGTTTCTGTTATATGCTGTTCCAGACAGTAACTACCTTGTGTCTGAAGAAGGTGGGATGCATCTCAACATATTCAGTTAGACATGTGCAAAAGTCCCCTAAAACCCAAAGTCCATGTACCTAATTGCAACATTTCATGTCATAATGTTTTTAAAACTTGGTCCTTTATGGCCCCCAAGTTTTTTTGGTGTTTATCTTGAAAGATCAGGTGTTAGACACATTGCTACCAGCTCCCTGTAACTTTCTGGATTTGATTTTGTTACTCTAACAGACATTGCCAGGCAAGAGCTGTACAAAACTCTGTGTATTCTTTTTAATTTTAAAATTCTAAGTTAATTCGTGTTTAATGTGTTTGCACTCACTTTTTTGTCTACTTTTTACATACATGTTAGTAAAAAAGTTAGGCTGTAGAAATGTTTGTAGAAAGAGGAAAATTCTAAGTGAGAATTTAAAATATTTGTGGAAAACTGAATCATTAGAAACCTTACTGTAAGAAAGATACTCTCTATTAAGGGAGTTGAAGTATGCTAGGTAGACTAATTAAACTTGATCTACTTTGAAAGTTCAGCTATTTGCAAACAACCTAAGAAATGGCATAGCAGAGACTTTAGGGTTCACTGATACATTAACCTTGCTGGATCCATATCATGTTACAGACCAGAGAGCCTCATCTCTGCCCCTGGAAAGATCATAGGGCAGATCCTTATGATAGCAGCCTGATCTAGCAAGTGGCATCCCTGTCCATGTTGGTGGGTTTGGGACTAGACAATTTTTAAGGTCCCTTCCAACTCAAACTTGTCTGTGGTTCAAAGATTTTCCAAGCTGGATTTGTTCCATTTTAGTAATGGAATAAAGGTTTTTAATTTTGAAATGGAAGCAAAGGGTTCTGATTCCCCATATTCCTGCTGTGAGGCTGCAACAGCAGTTGAGAAAACCTAATGGTTGCTCTGGGGAGAAGCAGACAGAAAACATAGGGAGGAAGGAGTTTTCAAATGACAAATTTCTGATGTGATCTTCGCTGTGACTCTTTATGTATGGCATTATTAGTGCATAGCACTTATATCCAAATCTTTTGAGATCTCATTCATCACGTCCCTGTTGATCACGGTTGGATGTAAAGAGACAAAAATCTGTTTATTTCCTGTGAATATCCATCTCTGTTTCCAATGAATTTTCTTTCAGCATCTTTTTGTCCAGTTTAAGCCACTGGGCTCAAATTCTTGGTCCTACCTCTTGCTGCCACTTGGTCCTGAGCTGCTGCTGAAGGCATTATAGCAGCTGCTGCCAAACTGTACAGTGTAACAAATTTCAGAGGATGCAAGAGATCAAAGGGTTTGGAGTAAAGACAAAATGTTACTTCTACCTTCATCCAAGACCTGATGTTTCTCAGAGTGCAGATGGACGAATTTACTCTGGATTATCCAAAAGAAAAACTCTACTTATTAATAGTCATAGAAATAAATTCCTATTCATCACATCTAGTATATTTGTATGGTAAGACAGTCATCTAGATCTGAATTTAGCCTGAAGGATGTGCATTTTCTATTTTGTTCAATTTCAGATTGCATTTCCACTAGCATGTTACGTTTGATATGTCCTCAAATGTTTAATATGCAATGGTACAGTACACAATACTGCTTCTAATTTCCTGTATTGATCATTCAGATGTCACCTTCCTTAAGTTCACAAAAAGTGACAGTTACTCATTCCTGAGCAAAATTCTCCCTCTCTCAGTAAGCTTTTTATTCCATCTCCACTTACAAGGTTTTGCTTTATCATTGACAAAGGTAGATACATTTTTTGTGGAACTCTGCACATTTTACAAAAGTGACAAGTTCAGTGTGTGGGAAAAAAAAACCAACAAAGAGAACTTTCTTCAGGCTCCAGACTTGACACTGTCTTCTTTCCAGGGCTGTCAAATTACCCCAACGTACTGCAGTTTATCACACAATTTCCTCTTTATTTCTCATCAGTATCAGATACAGGAAACCCACCAGTGCTTTTTGTCTTATGGATTTCAATTAAAAAGTAGAGTTTCTCATGAATGAGTGGAAGAATCATTGAATGGTTCATATTAAAATGATGTTTTGGCTAAGAACACAAATATACCTATGGATATTTGGTGTGTGCTTTCAGTCAAACACCAAGCTTTCGGCACAACTGCTTCTAAGCTATTTTCTATGCCATGATATGATAACACTACAATAATACTTAAATGCTGACACAACTGAAAATATTGCCAGTTAGAACTCTCAGGCATTGGCAAGCTCTTTGTTATATTTGCAACCTAGCACTCTTTGTGAGCTTCACAAAAATGTTCATCACTTTCAATGGAGGTGGAGAGAAATGGAAAAAACAAGCAAATTGCTTTACGAAGTGTTGAGTTGGAGGGAATATCACAACAAATGGAAGATCTGTAGCACATCAAAGTCTTTTCATTTCTCTCTTTCCTTGAATGTATAAGGGTTTTTTGTTGGATTTTTCTCTTTAGGTGCAATCCATTTCCATTCCACAATTATGTCATCTATAATTTAAATTTATGAGACAAAACTTTAGTCTTGCCAGGGGAGCAGCTGGAGAGCTCTATTCCCTTTCCCATAGAAAATGTAGATATGTTGAATATATTGTGTTTGACAAGCTCTGTTGAAAGTACTCCTATCTTTTCTGACAAATATCCATCAGCATGAAATATTTATTCCTCTGTTTTAGTTTTCCTACAAATAATTGATGGTCCCACAGCAAGGAGTGGATTTCCTGCTGAGGAAGCATCACCTGTATCACTTTCCCAAGCTCGTACCAAGTGCTCCAAAATGGAGGCTAACATAGGGCTAATTGATAAAAGAAGCATGCGCAATCAGAAGTCGGTAAACAAATTTCTCTCCTCAAAATTGGGTTGTTATAATTAATATTGCTCTGCAATGGCACTTATAGATGATATTTATTGCAGTTATGAAGACTTTTCAGACATTTCACTTGCATTTTATTGACAAAGCAAACCCCATTCTTTCTAGTATAGTTGTAAGAGGTGTTATAGAACATGCCCAGACTATGACACAAGTATACAAGAATGAAAGCACCAGACATTAGGATCTTGTGATCATGCTGTGGTGGCAAGACATTGGAAGAGATGACTTCTGGATACATATGACCTCTAAACATTTTTATTATTGGCTGTAAAGAAATATAACCTATTCAAGAGTATATATGTAAGCTGAGTTTGCAATAAACAGATTATTACCCCTTAGATTATTACCCCCTTGTACAGTTTCCTATTCCTGGATCTCTCAGGACATGAACTCTGGGCCTGTCGTTTCTTGTGGCGGCCATGTACTGGGGCAGGGAGGGGGGTGGCAATTGACCCCCTTGCCTACTACAATTGCAGTCCTGTTTTAGCGACATGATCTTGGACTCCACAGTTGTGCACTTTAGTAGATTCATATTAGATATTGGGAAAAAAAATCCTTATTGTGAGGGTGGTCAGGCACTCTAACAGGTCGCTCAGGGAAGTTGTGGATGCCCCATCCCTGGAAGTGTTCAAGGCAAGATTGGATGGGGCTCTGAGCAACCTAATCTAGCGGAAGCTGTCCCTGCACACAGCAGGGGATTTGGAAATAGATGATCTTCCAGGTACCTTCCAGCCTAAACCATCCCACGATTCTATTGATTCTATGATTACAAGTGTCTTTATGCTTCTAAGTTTAATTTTACTAATGTACACAATATCTATGATGCTATCTTTTATTATGCTCTTAAATAAACATTTTCAAGAGTGGCTAGGTATTGTGGTTTTGTGTGGAAAGCAGGACACGTTTCCCTTTTGAAAACTGGATGCATCCCAGCTTGGTCACCCTGAAAAGAAGCTACTCTGTAAATTTCGATCTGAAGCGACTAAGGGGAAAGCAGAAATATTCATGTAGCTCTTCAGGATGGAGCCACATGTGATATCAAAAATTCTAGTGAAACTGGTGATCACCAAAGAGCATGGAAACACTCCTGCTCTTCCCTAAGAAACATCAAAATATGGTCAGCTGCTTTCTGATCCTGCCACAGTTATTGCAAGTTGTGATGTAAGACACCAAAAGAGCAAAATTTGATTTATTTTCGGTGCTAGAACTTTGTTACTGGTAGCTTAAGAACTTTTCACAGAACCTCATGTCCTTAGTGACAGTTTCTTTAAAAGTAAGTGGCATTTTAATAAAATTTATAACAGAAGTGCTCAATTCGCTGTCAGTATGGCAATTACTAATTCTTCTGGGAACAAACTCTACATTATTGTGCAGCAAATATTGTCAATGGATGTCTTTCATGTATGTATCTCTGTATTTAACCCACACAGGTAAACATGTCCCTTGTAACCATGCCGACACTCTCTGCTTCCTTAGATCATAATGTTCCTTTTAGCTCTGAAGGTCCTGTTAGGTGAGGTGAATATAAACAATATCACTATAATTAATTTTATGATTTTGATTTATTTTGTACTGGAGATCTCAGTGAAAAAACTTAGCCTAGACTGCAATCATCCTGTTCTTGTTCCATGCAACAGTCAAAGGCAATTCATGGTCCCTAGCTGAGGCTGGGAAAACTTACCCTGTTTGACTCGGGTTTAAAGAGAGATCTCTTTTTTTTCCCCTTCCCCACTCTCCCCTCCCTCCCCACCCACCCTATTCCCTTTCGCCTCATACGTGGTTTTTCTTCGTGGGGAAGGGGGGGCTGGGGAGGGAGAGGGAGCCCAGGAGGTGGCGGTCTTGCACGGGCACTGTCTGTGGCCATGACGATGGCTGGAGGTGCCGGGGGTGGGGGCCCGGGAGGGCGGGGGGGTGCGGGTGGTGGGGCGGGGTGGGGCCCGGCTGCATGCCCAGCGACCGTAGCCTAGCCAGGCCGAGGCGAGCCCAGCCGGGCCGGGCCGGGCCGGGCCGTGCCGCACCACCCCGCCCGGCCCTCCACCACCCGCTGTGCGGGCTAGTGAAGAGGGGGAGGTGCTGGGGCTGCCCAGGATGTGCCGAGGAGCCGGGGGTGCTCGGGAGTGCTGGGGCCTGGAGTGGTGGTTTCTCCCGCCACTCCTGGACTTAATGCTGAGCCGGGCACGGCAGAGCACGTTGCACGTAGCACGCCTATGCTGCACCTGAACGTGTGGGCTGTGTCAGAGTGCTGGGACGCCGGAGCAGCTGGGAGGACCTGGGTGTTCCCGGGAGCTTGGAGGAACCTGCAGTGTGGCGTGCCATTGTGGGCTCTGGGACCTCAGGAATGCCAGCTTGGCTCTGCGGGAGCCCAGCCCAGACCGGCAAGGCGGGGGTGGTCCGGGTCCTGTTCCCGGTCCGTGTCCTGGGGCTGGCGGGGGTCGAGCGCTCCGCTTGGTGTCCCAGTGCCTCCGATGTCCTCGCGCTGCCCGGGCTCACGGGAGCCACGGCCAGTCGGATTGCCAGCAGTGAGTGGCGTGGCACGTGGCACATGGCACCGCCATGGTTTTCAGCTGGTGGGGACTGGAGGTGGGAAGCAGCTGGGGGCGGAATGGCACCAGAAGGACCAAGGGAGATTCAGCGAGGAGTGAGACTGCCCTTTTTGGGGTGAATTTCTGCAGGGCAGAAATTCAGAAGACTCATTAAGCATACAACTCACTACCCTCCCCCTCTTCTGGCCTGGGAGCTTGTCGGTGAAGGATTGCTGTCAGCGCCTGCGTTCTTCCACCATCTTGGAAATTGCCATGTGCTCTGTGAGCCGTCCCTTTTCGCTCCAGTGTTGTACTTCTAGACATTAGCCAGCTAAATACTACAAGAGCATACCTTCCATCCACCACCGTTGCTGCCCCCATGGCCATCAGCACCCCTGCCATCTACCCCGGAGCAACTGCACTTTTGGACATTGAAAGGGGGAATAAGTTTGTTTGTTTGTGGAACTGGTGAGGGGAGGTGGAATTGGTGTGTTGGGTTTGTCGGTGGGTCGTTTGTGTTTTTTTGGGAAGTGGTAGTTGGGGTTTTCTTTGTCAGTGGTTTTTTTTTTTTTTATTTTTCTTCAGTGAGTTTTTGATATTTAAATATTTTTAAATTACTTTTTTCCCCTACCTCATAATAAATTCTTATTTCTTTATTACCTCTGTATCCATAATTTATTAATCAATAATTTGTCCACTAAACCTGGACACTACTAAAGAGAGAAGCAAACATCCTAGGAGTAATGGAAAATACATTCTCAGGGAAATCAAGTGTGATGAAAAGAGAGATACAATAACATGGGTATGAATAATGTGATCATCTTTATCTACATTTTAAATGCATTTCTTCAAGGGATGGTCATTGTTTGATTTTGCCTGTTGGTTTGTTCTACCAGGTTTTTGTCCACTTCTAGCCATTTTCAGGGGCTAGTATGGCAACAAATATGGAACAATATATTTTATAACATTTCTGTTATGTGATTGAATGACTTTGCTATCAAAATTAAGTCTAGAAACAAATTTGGCCAGATTTGGCTAAAGTCTGTCAGGGATGAGGTTGAAGAAGGTTTGGTTCAGTTGTCGCTTAATGGAGAGATCAAATATAAATAGCTGGACCTATAAAATATTGCTCCATCTTGGAGTGTAACATTGTCCAGTCATGCCATAGGGCTTTTACAGGACAGTCACTACTAATTAAGCCAAAAGAATGATGTTTCCTCAGTTTAATATCTGGAGGGATGAAATATTTTTGAGTTACTTTGTTTGTGACTCAAAACAACTGCAGGTATGTGGTCTGAGTCGTAGTATGGTTCAAAATAAAACATAGACTGGGACTCAACCACAGTACAGAACAACTAAGGACACAGAGGATGGTCCTGACCATGAAGGTCTCAGTACTGCTAAGGAACATTTAAGAGCATGTGGTTTCTAAGGATTTCAAGATATAAGACCTCACACAAACCGTTTCTAGTATGTCTGAAAAATATTAATAAAAAAAAATAAAACCCAACAGCTAAAATTTCTGAACAAATGTAGCTTAAGGAAATGTAATGTTTTCTGAGTTTGGCAGAGGGAAGTCAAATATTCAGAAGATGCCCTGTCCCAAGGCAGAGCAATAAGTTAAGACCTAGTTATAAGTTTTCTGTCTAGTTGCAGAATACATTGACTTTATTCCTCAGAAAGGAAAGGGGTCTTTTAGTGCACCAGCCCCAAATGTTCACATTCAGAGAACCTATTTCTTTTGTTACTGAGAAATGAAAAGGCAAAGCTTTTTCTGAACATATTCACAGTGCTTTCTGAGGCAGAAATGAGCTCTTTGATATTTAGTGCTTTGGATATTAGGATAATTATCAGGAGATAACGAGTTTTTAGGGTTTCTAATGTGAATCTAT
Organism: Serilophus lunatus; assembly: GCA_013399895.1. Taxonomy (NCBI): domain Eukaryota; kingdom Metazoa; phylum Chordata; class Aves; order Passeriformes; family Eurylaimidae; genus Serilophus; species Serilophus lunatus. The sequence goes on along the minus strand of VXBA01002799.1, from coordinate 106,264 downwards.
GGGTTTAGAACCCCTCTGCTGTCAAAATCTAACTAGGTTACAGACAACATGACATGATCTATGGGCCATTTCTACTAATGACTATAACAAGAAGGTACAGCCTCCTGTGAATAACGCTGCTTATCCATGATGGGGAGGAAGCTTCCAAAATCTGAAATGCAAGACTCATGCACTGTCACCAGATTGTTTCTGAATTTTGTGGGAAGCTACAATAGCAAAACTAATCTCTAGCTGTGTGATAACATAGAGGCTTTTCAGTATTCAAGAACTTTGAAAAGCACAGTGAGGGTGAGCAAGATTTGAGACAGGGAGCTGAGTAGTTTAAATGGTCTTTCTGTTGAGAACTAGCTCAATCTGGTACCAAGTGATATCTATTAACTTTTGGTGCTTCAATACAAATGAAATTGGCCAGTGGGCTTAGTCGACTCCTTAATGGATGCATATAGACATTTTAATGTGGTATTCCTAAATTGAGGTTCCTGGCTGATGACTGCAACAAGAGAGCTAAGATAAGATGCGAACTACTCTCCAGTCTTTAAGTGATTTTCTCCTGAAGTGGGGCTGAAGTATCCTGAGAGTGCCTGGGAGAGGAAAGAGGCACTGCTCTTTGAAAAAGTGATAATGTATGCAACTTTGGTCTGAATGCAGTTAATTTTGTGCCTAATGACAATAAGTTTTTTCTATAAAATAAAAAAAATAAAAGCCCCCAAATAAAACTTAACAACATAACAACAAAAACAAAGAAGTAAAAGGGAAGGAAAACACTTAGGTAGTAGAACAGTGTGAAGTTGCATCCATATCTCTTGAACATCTCTTGAATTTTTTCACCTTTCATAACACTTGAGAAGTGTTGCTAGTTACAATTCAAAAGATACTTAGTGTTGTGCCTTACTAGTATTCATCTCAATTCCTGCACAGACAATGTTTCTGTGAGTTATGAAATGACAAAATTATAACTAAACCTTATCCTATGTCACACTCACTAAACCACCAAAATAATAAAGTGCAGAATATATTCCCATGTCAGGTACAGGCATATGACTGCTCAAGGTCTGTTCATCTCTAGCAGTGCATATAATGTATGAAGTGAGAAGAATAGAGCAAATCAAAAACAGAAAGAAAAAATCTGAGAAAGAAGTACCTTCTGCTACATGATAGTTTAAAATTTGAGGAGGGGTGGTCAAACAAAGTGGCCAGCAAGAGTGATTGCTCACCAGATGTGTCACAGTTGCTCTCATTTTGAACTATTCCATGGAGAAAAAAACCCCCTAAACCTTTCTGTATATAAATGTTCAAAATTCATCCAAGCTGAAAGTAACCTATATACATCCATGTAATTTATCTGCATTGGACTGAAGTTCTTTTGTGCTTTGAGACTCCATTATGTTGCATGTGGTTTCCATTCTCTTGTTTTTATAGGTTTTTGAAATTTGTTTTAGATCTTTTGAGATGCCTAACCATTCCCTGGCTTTATACTGGTTTCAGACTTTACAATTTCTTTCTGAGCTTCTCATTTCTTACCGCAATTCTTTGTGTGTTTAACTTAGTGTTAGAATTAATGTTCTTTGATTTCAAGCATTGCATCATTAACAAGCTTTGTTTTTCCTTTTTCCAGCATTTACAAGTCATCTAGAAATAGTGTCATTTCTCAGTTAAAGGCAGTTTCAATTTTATTGGGTTTATTCTTTCTGCTTTTATCATAGAAAAAATCCCCAGATTGTAATTATTTGATTGCTTTATTTTTGATGAATTATGATATGGTATGTTTTTCAGACTCCATTTTTTAAAATGTGCATGGAAGGAGGGAAAATATGGACCAGCTCTTACAAACATAGGACTGCTTGGCACTAGAAAATTTAATAGGACATAGAAAATAAACTCTCAGAATGAGACAGGCCATGCCATATGCAAGACCCTGTTGTGGAAGTAAATGAACATATAGTCTCTCTGAAGTTATCAAGGCCAAATCAGAAATGGTATGTAAAGAGATCAAACAAAGGCTTCCTTACCATGAATTGTGTTATTTTAGGTTATTTGCTGATCTCTTGGGGCATGTAAGTTTGCATAACTCACACACCAAAGAGATGAAAAGAGTTATTCCTGGAAATAATGCAAAGCCTTCTTTAACTTATTATTTCTTTCAGAGTTCAAGTTGTATAGTTTGGGGATTTTTTTTTTAATCATGTTTCCTTCTGCTGGGTCTCTGGACTGTGAATTCAGACCTACTTTTTTAAGCATATTAAAAACCTGGAGGAAAGGAAATTAGATTTCTGTAAGCTAGGTGATGCAAATTAAGTGGTAGCTAAGGTGCATCATTCATCTAAAAGCCTCCTACCCCTATACTTCTCTTATTGCTTTGGTTGCTTTGATTCTCTCTTCTTTGCATGATTATTATGGCAAGTTTGTTGCACCATGCAGTGCCAGGTCTGTACCACTCCTTCTCCTTTGGGATGATGTGCTCTATATGTATATACAGCAACAGCAGTACCAACCTCCTGAACCTGAAATTTCCAGCTATGACTCAGAGAATTTTTTTTCCTGTAAGTTCACTAAAAGTCACACATATTTGCAGTAGGAACTCATCAAAAGATTGGAATGCTTGGACTAACTGGTACTTTCTTTGACATCCATCATTTTAGGTTTAAAGGAACAAAACCAGCTGGCATTTAGCAACTTAGGAGCACCTGAGCTGAGTGATCCATGTCTGTAAACCATGGCAATTCAAAATGAATCAGGTTTACTTGCCAAATGGGCCACACTTGAATTTCTTTTGACCTTCCCTAAAGCCATGCACAGTTCAGTAGGATAGCCATAAGAACATGCACTACTTGGTGACAGAAAGTATTTGCTGGATCAGATCTGCAGTTGCTGCTTGTGCTAGAAAGCTACCCCATGCAGCAACAAATATGGTGCTGTCTTGATGTGCGCCTACTTTCAGTAGAAATAATCTCTATAAGCAGGGACTATGCATATTTATTTACATCTCATTCTTGTGTTGTTTTCCAATCAGTGGAATATATAATCAGATACTTAATTAAGACTGTGCACTGCTGAACAGGAAGTTTGTAGTTATTTTATGGATAGCCCATATAATGGTGCAATACATGATATGGATGACTGGGGATCATTGTTTCTGTGTGGTGATCACAGTGCCAAGAGCACTAGTTAAACAAAAATTGTGTGTTGAGACTGGCCATTATATGGTAGTTTTGAAATGGAGCATGAGTTTTTCTCCTGATGAGACATTGGGTTTCTATTAGCCAAGAACAATTCAGTGGCCAAAAGCAAAGATGAGTCACTACAAATTAAGTGGAAAATATGAAACTGAAAGCTCTTTGATTCAAGTTGGCTTTTTAAGGGTGAGATGCTGGCCAGCCCCTGCAAGAGCTCTACAAGAGAGGCAGGGTGCATTCGTCTGTCCAAATTTACATTTCTGCACAGCCCCACAGAGCTCCCATACAGCTGCGTCCAGCACAAGCAGTGGAGACAAGGAAGAACATTATTTCACACCACACAATGTGATGCTGATGACTATCCAGGAAGTCCCATAACTATACTAGAAACACTCTGTAGTGTCTCAGAGTGTGTGTTACAGACACTGTGATGGGATGGCTTTTACAACACTATCTAAAGATTTGCTCATTTTATCTCTGGTGCTGTAATTTTAATGGATTTCCAGATCAGGAGCTCCTGGATTTCAGCCATTTGCTCTGTGCGCTCATTTCATTGACTCCAGGGAGAGGATGAACAACTCCTTGGGTTGACAGTACTCCCCCAGGACCACAGGGTTTTCCACAGGAGAGTGTTAGCATCACTCAGTTCTTTGGAGCCAGCACCACTCCTGACACAGCATGACTCGCTGCCATAGAAGTGCCATACACACAAACTTGCAACAACCTCCCACGTAAGAACATGCACTTCCCAAACCTCTTTTCTTACTCATATATTTAGTAAAGCCTTTTCAAGTGCTCACCATAATACTTTTCTCTATTATGCCCTCTTGAAAATTGATACCAATTTGTTCTTTTTCCTAAAGAGCAGAACAATTGGTCCAGGCTCTGCTAAAGCAGCAATGACTGAGATTTTTCCAGAGGCATGTTTCAGCCATGGTTTTATTTGCCTAGCATTCCCTGTTTACATTCTGACTCCAAGATTATCTGCAGACATTGCTCACTGGTTCTTTTTGTTATTGTTGTGGTGGGAGTGATGAGGTTTTGAGGCTTTTTGTTAGTGTTGCTTCCAAATCAGCTTCTAGGACAGCATGCCCCAGCATGGAGTGCTCATCATGGATATATTTATCACCCTAATCTCTGCAACCAGTGCTTGTTATACTTTCCTTGACATATTCTGGTATGGTTTTTAATATTCGCTTGCAAACTCTTGCAGTCTTTTCAGTCCTGATATTTGGTTGTTTCATCTACTGATGTTTCCATAGTCTTTTACAGTCTTTATATACACAGATTTTCTTGTCTGCTTGGTCGTACTGGGACAGTCAGTCCTGGAGGATTTCTTTTTGTTATTGAGCCCCATGATCTTTACAGAGTCTTTTGGGAACAATGTACTTCATATATATTTTTACGTTATGGTAGCTTTCCTTAGGTAAAAAATAAATAACCAAATTACAAACCAACAAAAACCTAAAATCAAAACAAATCAACAACAAAAAACCTGTAGATTGTACATGGACCTTATCCTTTGTGGAGGTCTAAGGACAGAAGAGGTAAAATTGTGTTTTCATGTTAAATCTGACAATGTCATGGCAGAAGGTCAAAGTAGGAGGAATGGTAAAAGATTCCATGGCAATGTAAGTGATTGGATCAAGGTGGGTTTGTATGTCTTGTCACTACTTGTTGTCATAAATGACCCTTTCAAACTTGAAAAACTCCAGAAAGTGTAATGATTTTCTGTCATCACACACATTAGATATCCTTCTTAGGCTATTTTCATTATAACTGAAGATATTTGAGCATTTTGCAATTGTTCCCACTAGTATGTGGATCTGTGTACTTTGTGCAAAATAGCAGGACATAGGTGTATGTTTAAGCGTAACATATATATAGGCACAATATATATGTATGCACAAAATATATGTATGCATTAGGAATCTTTGAGATTTTGGATAATTCTTCTCACGTGACCCACAAATTACACTGAAAAAATTAACAATTAAGCATCACATTCAGACAAATAATTTGCAACAAATGTTTTGATTAATCTGCTCCTCCATATGTTTGAGGCATATCTGTGAAGAGATTTTTCTTTTTTTCTCATTTGTTACTTGTTATGGGTTTGAAATGGGGTTTTTCTGGGGAAGGGGAAATTGTTTGCTTGTTAGATAAAACTAGATTTTTCTAGACATGAAGGAAAGCAGAAGTCTCGGAATCTGTGGATCTTCTCCTGCCCGTCCTCTGTGGCCGGGCGGGGCAGACCAGGGGATGCAGCAGGGTGGCATGAAGCCAAGACTGGGTCCAGAACCATCCTGGCTTCTCTCCTGGGCTCCCACTCGATGGGGCTGTGCTGGGGTAGGGGCTCATCCCTACCATGGAGCGATGGTGAGCTGAGCCAAGCTCGACAGCCACTCCGGTGCTGCTCCTGCGGTTTCACTGATGTTCTGCAGTGGCGCGCACATCGGGGGGGTGTATTCCCCGCAGCTGTGGCGGCGGCTTAGACCGAGACTGGTACACCCATAGGAATGATGGGCACGGAGTTGTTCCCTCTCCCCACATACCAAAATTCTAGTGTCTCTCCCACTCATCCTCTTTTTGGCTCCACTCCCACTTCCTGGTCTGTGTGACAGAGTGAAGCAGGGTGGCCCCTGTCCTCACACCGCCCAGCAGTGCCGGCAGCAGCGAAGCTTGGTGGCTGCACCCACAGTGCCAATGTCCGCCCTGTGCTGCAGCGAGCTGGGCTAAGCTTGGCAGTTGCTTGGGTGTGGAGCCCGGGTCCCACACAGCACGGCAGTGTGGAGCAGTGCGGGACGGCGGTTTCTTCCAGTGGGTGACTGGCAAGAACCATGCCAGAGGAGAACGCAGCCCCACGGCCCCTCCCTGTGCTGCTGGGAGGCGTGTGGAGGCAGATGCCCCTATGGGCAGCCCCCACCGCCCACAACTAGTCCCTATAGGTGGCAGGAGCCCCACGGGTGGTGCCGCTGGCCTTGGGAATGCCCCACTGCTGGCAACGGTGGCAGCCAGCAGCCCACGGAGCCCAAGCACATGCCTGGTTTGGTGGAAACAGCCATCTTGCCTATGGTGAAATCCCAGGCAGAGGGGTGGCAGCCAATGCCTCTGACCAGTAGGAGGACAGCCTGGCTGGGAAGAGGACTCTGAGTCCATGTGATATCAGAAAACCATAAAAGCCAGAACCCTAGAAGCCGTGTCATTTTTTTGGCCAGCTCGCATGGTCCAGATAACATCAAGTGCCGTTCCTCCTGGTCCCTTCTGGCTCCCTTTACCGTGCATCACCATTGGAGCTTCATGAGTGGCACCAGGGACCACCCAGCTGCAACAGTGTGGTATCTGTTCCCCTGGGGTTCCTGGTGGGAGGGTGCTTCTCACTGTTTTTATCTTTCAGGGGCTCCGAGACCAGGAGACACCATCTTCGAGGCAGCTTTTCCCTCCCTTCCTTCTGCTCCTCATCCCACCAGTCTGCTTGGAGGAGCAGTTTGTTCTTTTTATTTTTAGTTTTATTGCAGAGATTGTCGGGTCTGCTGTGTGTATTTGGTTAGTGCTTAGGGGGTTCTGTATTTTTTGTGCCCCATAGAAAATAAACCTGTGTTTGCTGTTGCATCTCTATTCAGTCTTTTGTCACTGTTGCACCCCCTAGTGGTTCAAACCACCACATTACTGAAAATTATTCAGCTATGATATCTATAGAAGACATTAACCCATGAATCCTCAAAGTGCTATTTGTGAAGATTGCTAATGCTTACAGCTTTTTTATTCTCTGCCCACACCATACCTGGCCACATAGTATTGTTCCAGCCTGTGTACCTTTTTGCAGAACAGAAGGATGGGTGGATAAGCAATTTTTGTCAACATATGTATGATACAGGCATAAATGTATTGTGAGTTTCTGTGATGCTGCCTGCATGCATATCTATACAAATACAGCTAGCTCCCATCCAGCATTCAAATCCTTAAGAGCCCAGGGGTACAAAAACAAGATTGGGTGTGGAATAATACACAACTAAATGCCATTTTTTTTATTTAAGGCAAGAGTCAAATACTTGCAGATCTAAACCATCATCTGCCCTAAAACAGATTCTCTAGTCTCTGCTATTACTATCAATTTAAACTAATATAACCCAATTCAATGTTGGCTGATAATACAGACCAGATGAAATAATCAGTACTACTGTATTTTCAGTTTTTTTGCTACACCAAATAGCCATAAAGCACCTAGGAACTGAGGTCGAATTGTTTGTATGCTCTCATCTTTAATGGAAAGAAGAAAATAAGCTGCTGTTAAGTATTGTGATGATATCATGTAATATGCAAGCTAAAAACCACTCTATTTTTAATTATGAATATGGAGAAGAAATTAACATGAATTTAACAGATGAAAGTTATAATCCACTTCTGAACACTGGATTTTATTTTTTTTCTCTTTTTTCTAATATTGCTACTTGACATTGATCATGAAAGGCTTACTAAAACAATGAGGACAAATTTATTAAATTATATAACACTATAGTTTTTTTAGATACACTGATATCTAATTATTTATTTCATATTGTTAGTTATTAGACAACTGCAAAACATAATATTTAAATTATAATTTAAACACCTGTGGTTAGGAAAGGGTGCATCTTGTGTAGTCAGCAAAATTCTTCAGCTTTTTGTATCCCTTGAAAAATCTACCATTATCACACCATTTCTTGTTTTATCAGTTTACTTGTGGTAAATTTACACGAAGTTTGTGTTCAGATCCTCAGGTTTGCTGTCTTTCAGAGGAATTCCCACTCTCTACTCAGGGCGAATTCCTGGATCAGACTGCGCTGCAAAGAAGATGAATTTAAACAAGTGCTAGAGAGACTGACCCATTAATTGCTCTTTGTTTTATTAGAAGTCATCTCAAGTCCTTTGAATTTTTCAGCCTCTTCTAAAAGAACACATATCCAATAAGCACTATGTTGTAGTCAGACTTTGAAACTCAGTGTGCAAATGGGTTCAAAATTAGTCAGAATGAGTTCACCTGTTTTTCTTGATTATGCTCATTTTCCCTCAAATACCAAGAGAAGTGGTCTCGGTTTTAATGGAGATTTGGAAACAAATTGATAGAATATCATGGAGCAGAAAAATACTGATTTTTTGAGGTATAAGACACAAAAGCATAAGCAATTGGAAGCAAGGGTAGTGTGAAATATATAAGTGATCTTGTAAGGTTTAAATTTCTACAAGTGCTCCTGCAGACCAACAGCACCTTTGATTGCAAAAGAAGTACTTTCAACTTGGTCTTTGCCCATCAAATACTATAAGTGACCTGAGAATTATATTTTTCACAGTGATTATTTATTTATGTATATACATTTATAAAGAGAGTCAATATTAGTAATGCTGCTTTTTTTCAGAGGCATTTGGAAACCTTTTTTTTTTAAGTGCAAAAACTGTTTTCAATATGAAGAAAGAACTGACAGTGTCTTTTTTCTTATTTCATAATAAATATTTTACAGGATGAGAAAATATCTGTAAATTATGATAGTTCAAGCCTTACGATAGAGGCAAGGGAGGTCAAATAAAGAACTGATTTTCTACAAAAACTTATGCCTTCTTATATCTGTAAACACTGAGCTAAAATACTTGACTTCCTGAGGTGAAATAAGTCACTTCCAGTAGTTGTTAAGATATCATTAATAATCATACGTGCAATAAATAACAACATTGGAATTAGCTCCTAAGAGATACATGGCTGCAAATTGCAGCAACAAATCATTGAGTGTGTAAGAGAATGATCATTACTCCAGTGTGTACAAAAGCTGCTTTAACAACTGTATTCTTTATGGTGAAGCTCACCCTAATTAGCCTTTCAGATTCCTGAGGGAAATATCTGCAGAGCATTTGACATTGTGATGTTTTATCTATCAGGGGGAAGGGAGGTTTTTTTCCTAAACCTGGAAAGCATGGGGCCACAAGCTTAGCTCTCAATTAGGTCACTTCTATTAATGGGAATGGGAAGTAAATAGTCCTATTAGCAAAATAGTTTGGAAGTAAATTATTAATTAATCAGTTTGGTATATGTAAATGTTTTACAAGATAGCCATTTAGTGGTAGGATTATCTTATTATTAACTGCATGCATGTAAGTACACATGTGCATGCAAAAAAAAATCACTGCTGTCCTTCTTTCTTCTCTTAGCTCTACACCAATGAGGTTTTTCTGTGACCCACCCTTTTAACAAGTCAGAGTTTTGTAGAAAGCTCTTGAAATGGTGCAGTCAGTCAGGTTTTGCTGTTCCATGTACCAGGGAGGCACACTGAAGTTGGTACTGAAACAGAGCCATCCATTCTCAGCAAAGATACTGAGCTGGAATCAGTCAGGCACTGAAGTTTCTGATGGTTGTATGACCTAATAGCTTAATTGGTGATTTGTTTCCTAAAAAAACCTTGAAAACCAGTGTTGAATTTCTGAACTTGCATGGGTATACTGAGCTGTCATAAAGGAAGGTAACATGCTATTTTGCATATTGTACAACATGGACAAAGGGGCATAAAAAACCGGCACCTCTACCACAGATGGTAGATTTGAAAATGCCTCCAGGCCTATCCCTTTCTGCAAAGCACAAACCTTACTTACCAAGCAGAGAGAAGACAGTGATAGTGGTAGGGAAGATGCCCCTGCATTATGTGACAGCTGGTAGTGCCTTGCACAGCAAGCACGATGCCCAGGCTCACACAGATAATTTTGATATTTCTAGACATCCTAGGAGATCAGACAAACAGCAAGCTCAGGAAAATGAGTTAGAACACAAAAAAAGGAACAGCTACATATTTTTTTTTTATAATTTTTTTTTAAGAGAAAGACCTTTCCTACTGGCTCATTGAAATTGACAGTTTTGTTCTAATACTGTTTATAGAGAACCTAGAAACCTTTATGGAGCTATAGATTCTGTCATGATTGCAAGTTACCTGGTGTCCTTTTGTAGATTTAAGCCTCTATTCAATACCTGCGCATGTAGTATCCAGGGAGTGGTCTGAAACAACAGCGTTACTTGTTCAGGTGTTCCAACCATAAAGTCATGTACCTTGTCTTTGTAATTAGCCTTGAGTAAATAGATTTAAAAATCAAAGACAAATACTTTGGCAAGGCATATGAAAGTAAATCAGCAATTTTAAAAGAAGGAATTCGTAGATAGGTGTGCTGCTTTACTGCCTTTTGCTCATTACAGAATCACATTTCCTAGAGTAAAAAAAATTACAGGTTTTCACAGCATGCCCTGACAGCTCCAGATCTAATGAGAAGTTTTTGAAAATCCTTCTTAATAGGCTGACATCCTAAAATGATGCTAAGAGCTTATAAGTTAAGGAAATGCAGTGAAGTCCACTTTTGTTACTTTTTTGAAATGAGTCCTTCTTCTGGAGACAGGAATCATATAATGGAAATCATTTGTTTCAGTTTAAGTTTGGCTACTATCCTAAATCATTCTCATGATGAGATTGACCCGTTTCCCACTTCCAACTCCTCCCTCTAGACCATATCAGGTTTTATATTTATTTTTACAAATAGCTGAAAAAAAAGCTACTTTAAAAGATACATGTTAAATTCCACGGCATATGCAAATATGGTTCTTCTGTCTTTTTATGATTGAAGGTGGAAACACCTTTGATATTTAGGGAAGGTATATCTATTAGAGAAAAAGTATGATGTAACGTAAATGTAACCATTGGCACCCTTTGCACAACAATTATGGACTCATTTAATAGGTTTTCTGCTCTCTCCCTTCCCCTTTCACCCCCCTTCCCCCTCCCCCCGCCCTGGCCCAACTGTATTATGAAGTGACACAGAAACGTAGATTAAGTGGATCCCTGACTGCTCTGGAGAGGTAATTCTGATCATATCTTTGGTATAATTTTCTGAAATATATAATGTATTTACCCAGTGGAAATATGATAACTTGTGCATTTATAAGTCTGTTGTAGTGTAAGGCATAAATTTTGCTGGTGGGGAGGGAATTGTAGGTAGGCTTGAGAGAGTATCTGAGAATTCACTTCTGATAGGCTTGGATTGTGAGAGTCTGAATCAACAAGCACTTCAGCTTGCACATAAGTCCCTTTGAAGCCAGCCAGATTCAGCACATACTTAAGTGCTTTGCTGAATAAAGGTGGGAACTAGTACGTTTAGCCCTTAGCACATGCTCAAGCAGTATTTTCTAAGCTGGGACCCAAGTCCCTTAAAAAGAGAAAAAAAATTATACACACATGCATTGGCACCACAGTTTAGTCAGCTTATGAAGAGTAAGTTTTTCCACAACAAAATCAGCAGGAATTATTATTAAACACAGTCATGTCTACAATGCACGATGTGGGGCTGTGAGCCAAGTGGAAAATAGCTCTTGTGCTCACCAATCTGTTCAGAGAAGATGGGTCTCCCCAGCACCAAAGCAAAGATAGAGGGCTATAGAATGAGACTGATAAGTCAAAACGGATGCCAATAAAAATCCAGATGCTTTCTGAAACTCATGTGAGTGAATATACATGAAGCTGGAAAGTGTGTTTGTTATAAAAAAAAGAAAATTTTTTGCTCTTTTTCCTTGACTTGTTTCTTTTTAGTGATCACTATTTTTCAAGATGTTTTTTGCTGGTCCATAATCCTCTAGAAAATGTCCTTGCTTGTCCTTTTCCTTGTTCTTTTAAGTGTCAGCAATTATTGACCTCAACCTTCATTTTTGATGAGCTATATAAAACATTAATAAATGATGAGGAAAAAAGATTTTGTGGTGCATGATAAGATCATCCATATTACAAATAAAATATTCACTTTTGCGATTGCCAGCTATTTTTGCATTCAACACTCAAGGTGTTTAAACACAGTAGTGCTCTAAATGAAATATACACAAAAATCTATTAACAATTGGAAATTTGTTAGAAATGGATAGGAATGTTAGTTCCAATCCCAGGACTGGTAAAATATGAGTGAGGAAAACAGAGATTTCTTTAGTGAAAGCTATAAACATAGACATTATGCTCTGTTTTTACATGGATGATTTGAGACAATAAAGTCAAAGAGAGAATTGGATTTCATATTTGAGTTAAAGTTTCCCAGGAGATGGGAAAAAAAGATTTTATAGAATATTCCCTTTTTGAGAGGAAACTCTTGCTCATGCTTATTTCTGGTGTCATGTCTCTTTTTTTTCTTGCAGAGGTAACAGGATCTCTATGAGGAATGCACCTTCTCCAACATAGTGAAATTGCAGACCTGCAGTGGCTGAGCTTTTTTCAGCCCAACACTGTCTTGCTGTAAAAGATGTGTTACAGAGAAAATCATTAGACTGTCAAGAAGGTTATGTCCTGCTAAAATCTGCAGGTTTTGTGCTGTGGTGAGTCTTCTTACAGGATCCGCATAGTGGCAAATAGTACTTATGTTAGGGTTTTTCTTTAACTTTAGATATCTGAAAGCTTGGCTTTGTTTATTATGCCTTAGTCTGATCTCCATCTACAACTCAGTCTATGAGTTTGTTAAAAAACAGAAGAGAAGCATGACTTTATCTATCTTACGATGCTAGCAGTGTCCAAGTTACCAGACAGATAGGAGCTAGTAGGGTGTGTCCCTAGTGGGACTCAGAGACACGGACCGCTGTGATGGTCTGTTGACACTCGTATGCACATTATCATGGATTTGTTACTCTAAGTCCATCTTCCTCACCAGAATCATCCATTTGCTACATGTCTCACCTCTTTCACTTCTCTTTTTGCAAGGCAAGCCTGCCAATGTACACCTTCCTCCTTAGCCCGTGACCTCCATCTCAAGGAAGAGACAGGCAGCAGTCATGAAACAAAAGATGTGTTTTTTTCCCCAGCATGAAGGAGCCAGGTACACATTCTGGTCAGGGCTACGTGGAGGAAAGGAGTCTGGCTTTTTGTCCTTTCTCACTAAGAGGGTGAGATAACATTTAAATCCACATAAGCTTCTGTATGCTCTTTACTTGTCTGTTGCTGCCGAAGGTAGAGAGACACAGGCAGGAGGAGCCCTGCAGGACATTCCTACCTCTTCTTCACAGCAGAGATGGAAGCAGGAATTGGAACAATCTGCGATGTTTACGCAGTGATAATTTTGTGTGAACTTATTCCGTGAGATAATACTGATTTAGGTAGATAATTGAGCTATAGTTTGGGTTTTGTTTTGTTGGGGTTTTTTATGTTTTTATGGGGGTGAGGTTGGTTTGTTTGGTTTATTTGGTTTGGGGTTTGTGGGGTTTTTTTGAAAGGAAGGGATCCTTCTGTTAAAAGGATGAGGGATACAGTGGATTCTGGCTGTGTGCAGATGGATCTCTGCAGCTGGGACCAATTGCAGACACAGGTCTAGCTATGTGCTGCAGCTGAGCCCCTGGTACATGCTAGGTTGAGACACAGGTCATTCTCTCCACTGGTCCAAGCTACTCTATGAAAAAATCTGCAGTGAATGTCTCATGCAGCAAGGTTGCATTTCATCCCTTGATGGTTGACTAAAGGACTGGGATCTGGCAAAGGGACATGTCAGATTAGAAGTTAAACACAGACATACACTTCGAAAACCCATATGATTTCATTATGGATGTTTGCTGCTGGTTAAATTCATCTGAATCAGTTTTTTCTTCAGATCAGAAACTGTCCATTTGTGTGGGCAAATGAGAAACACTGTAGTTAACAAAGTGAAAAAAAATAAAAGGTGGCTATGTTTAGACATCTAAATCCATACATAGATTCATAAAATAAGTGTTCAGAAGATCATAATTTTTTGAGAATGAAGCTAGCAATTAGGGTAGTTAGATGTGAACTGAGGTGTCTGAGTTTAGCTGGTTTGGAAGTAATATTTTTGTATTAAAACCAAGTCTTTCTGCCTTTGGAGAATGCAGCCTTGCTGAAAATGCTAGAAACTTGTATGTACAGTATTTTACAGACATGTTCTGCTCTTAATTTCTCCACAAAGAAACAATGATTAAAAAAAAGTCTGCGAGGTTTTTTTAAAGTAGAAGGTAATTAGTGAAAATCAGTCTGTAGAAACAATACAGGCTTATTTTCACATTTGTTTAGGATTAAGCTGCTTCCATAAAGTACTTCCACATGTATGCTAATTAGTTTTATAACTAAACCAACCATTCTACAATGAAGAGTGAAGACAAAAGTCTTATGAACCATGCCTTATTCAATCAAAGCTTATCTTCCTGTTCCAGGTCAGTGGGGTCTCCTTCGATGTTAGCTCCTGCTGAGCACTGCAGACTCCTGTTGCTCAGCACCTGATCAAGCCAGGAGACCTCTAGGTGCTTGGGAGTGGATAAGAAACATCGTCCAGGAACAGGTTGGTTGTGTGAATTCCTACAAATTACTGTCATGACATTAAGCTTTGTTTCACAGTCCCAGTTGTGCCAGAGTCAGACTTGCAGTAGGTTTACTCTTCACCCTCTTGTAGGGCTAGTCATATAAATTGCTATGGCTATTGTCTTTTTCTGTTTTTCACTGTTAAAAGCAAATACTTTAATTTCAGTCCAAACAAATTAGTACAATGTTGATACAATTGTTGCCAGGGGAAAATTATGTACTCCCACTTTTTTAACTTATTTTTTCAGTCTGTACTTCATTCCTGCTCCCAGGACCTGCTGCTGCAGGGGGTGATGAGGCTGTGTCAGCTGTGACGTATGTATTTACATGCAAGGCTAACTTTCCATTTTTGCTGGATTACTATGCCTACACCACAAATGAAACACGATGGGATGTCATTCAAATATCTTTATTGTATATCTGAGTCCAAGGATGAAGCCAAGTGATAATTTGATAGCAAGGGATTAGCAGAGGTTGCATAGCCTGGTGTAGCCTATTCTTCTGGCAGCAGCAGAGAGGACCCAGGAATAGCTTTGCTCTGTGTTCCCACCTAACTTTGCTCTGCCAATGAAACTATTTATGTCTCTGGATGTCTAAAATTACTTTTGTTAAAGATAGCCTCTTTTCCTGAAAGATAATGAAAGGGACTTTCTACCCAGCCTTGTCCAGGAAGTCAGCACACAATCTAATACAGCCCTTGGAAAGACAAGAAGCTCTCAGAGTCCAGTCTGATCTCATAGACATGCCCATAAATGCATTTTTTCTTGTGCTCTTTGCCACTATCCAAATTTCTGGTTTCTTCAGCACCGATCTGATATGCTGCAAACTAGGACTTTCTTTAATGGAAACCAGAATATGGGGTCAACTGCTGAGTGTATATCCACAGATGGGCTACACACTCACCAGCAGGAACAAGAGCTACTCTTGTTGCTATCATATATTTTCTGTTTCCTCAGAGATTTTCTGTTGTTCTTTTGTGGACATACCATTATTTGAAGAATCAAAGGAATACTTTTTCACAGTTTCCTCAGAGACAAGATAAGCAAATAGATTATGGAAAAGAAACTACTATGCAGCTTTTTTCATACAATTTGTTATGTCACACTCATGGGTTGCAAATTTATGTTTATATCTGAAACCTGTAACTCTGTCTCATCTGAATGTGTCTGATTTCTGTGTCCAGCCTGTATAGAACATAGTTCTGTGTGGATCCTTTTACATAGGTGAGTAATTATTAAAGACCTTATTCCACAATTGCTGTATACACAAAGCATATCTTGCATGCAGATTAGGGTATGTAATTTCTTTTAAGAGAGAGAAGTGATTCTGCCTTATTAGATATCTGTTGATAATACTATTTCTGAACTTCACTGGATGCTGCATCACATCTACTTTGTTTTTTGTTATCAAATCAATTTTTTTCTGCAGCTCCTCAGCTGTCTCTCTGCTTTTAGTGGCTGATATTCTTTGCTGTAGGTGACTAGCTGGACATATTATTTGCAGCAGTGGAGCCTCTCAGCTATAAGCATCAGAATCTTTTACAGAAGCTGTTACACTCTTTGAGATGTATGTAGATATACTCTTAGCATCCCACGTAGACCTGGCCCTGGGGGTTGTTGCAACTTACCAAAGATATACTTGGTGCCAAATACTAAAGATTGCAAAGGTAAATGCAATACGAAATATGTGCTCTGGTTCACATTTGTTAGTTCAAAATTGAGGGGTGTCCCAGGTGAAAGGAGTCATAACAGCATACTTAGCTCCTTAAGATTTGTTCTGCAATTTATGCAGTGTGCACCTCGTTTATGCAGCTTCTCAGATCCAAAGCCAAGGCAATTTATTAGAATAATGCATGGCTGAGAAAATGTCAAGATTATGAATACTATGTGTTAACATTCATAGGTTTTTTTGGGTCATAAGAGACTATAGACAGGAAGCCTATAATCTATCAAATTTAAATCACAATAATTCTGTCTGCAGAAAATTGTACAGAGGATTTGTAAGAGAGTCTGTCAGGGATGGAGTTCATTGTCCCATAGCTGCCCTCTTGGTGCTTTCCATTGATAGCTGGAAAGATGTTGATAACACACACTGTTCTGGGTACTGTTGAGCAGAGCTGGCAGAGCATTAACACTGTCTCACAACATTCCACCTGCTACCAAGGGGCTGGGGGCAGGCAAGATCCTGGAAGGGGGCACAACCAGGACAGCTGAACCAAATTAACCAAAGAGATAATCCATGCCATGTGATGTCAGCTCAGATATAAAAACTAAGAGGAGGAAGCGGAAAGGGGGTGTTTGTTATTTATGGTGTTTGTCCTCTGGGGCAACTGCTATGTGTGCGCTGAAGCCTTGCTTCCCAGCAAGTGGATAAACATCACTTGTTGATGAGAAGTAGAGAGTAAACCTTTTTTTTCTCCCTGTTTGTTTGTGCATGCAACATCTTTTGCTTTAGTAAACTGCCTTATCTAAACCTATGAGTTATTTTTCATTTTATGGTCTCTCCCTTATGTAGCTGGCTTGGAGGACACGTGGTGTCTGGCCAAGGCCAATCCACCACAAAAATGAAAAAAACCTTTTTGATGCTACAATAAACTCCAGCAAGGTATCAGTGATAGCTGCAGGGTCATGTTTAAACAATGGTATACCCTTACCTCTTCACCATATAGCAAACATTGCTCATGTAAATAAAAATATGTTTTTAACTGCACATATTTCTGTATGAAGTCTATTTTCCTTCTGAAACAAGAGCAACTCTTCTTTGTGTACTACTTCTAAAGCAGTATAAATCAGGGCAGCAGGGCAGATGGAGCACAAATCTAAAGAAAGCATAGGGAGAGGAGTACACAGCTGTAATCTGTTTGTGTGAAGCTGTATAGATTTGCTTTATCAGGCTTTCAGATTTCAGGAGGGCAAAAACCATTAACAGTCCACAGCAAACCTCAGCTTGTAGTCTGAAACAAGAAGAACCTTTGCACAGGAGCAGGAGTGTTACTCAAGGATCCATATGCATCCCTACACAGTACTCTAATTTTTAGTCTTTTATACTGTGGTAGTACAACTTCCTTGTATAAGTATCTCTTAGGAATGAACATTTCCTCTTAGCTTCCTTCTGGTAAAGCGTCTGTCTTCTACAGGAAAGATTAAATGATCTCTTCTGCTGGATCAACATAACAAAAATGGCTGAAGGGTTTACTCCATTCTATACAGACGGAACTTTACCTGAATTAAACAATTTTTTTTAAATAATTAAATACTAAAAACGGTGCAGAGGTTGATGTGATTTCATAACACAGCAGGAGACCCATCACATTCTAGTATTGTTTTTAATTCTCTACTCAGTATCAGAAACAGCTGGATTAGGGCAGACTCAACCTTGGAGGAGATAAGCCACGCAAGGTCGTAAGGGTGCATTTTCAGAGTGGTGCCTAGTGATTTAGCTACATGACTCCCATTACTTTAAATCGCTAAATCACTAGGCATCACTCTAAAATATCACTCCTTGAGTCCCTTTCTTAAGGAACTTGATGGAGCATTTACATAAAACAAGTCTGAACCCCCTTTGTAGCTCTAATATTTGCCTTAGCTCACTCTTGAAGTGGTTTTCTCTGCGCTGCAGCACTTAATTAGTAAATTGAAAAGTCTCATGTGGCTGTTTTGCACCCTGCCATTTATATTGGAATTTGCCATCTAGGCTTCAAATAAGACTCCAAAAGAGATGCAGAGTTACATATTTTTCCATTTGTCTTTATTCAAGAATGTACATTTCTCGGATTTTGGCTATATGTCTGTGAGCATTACTGACAAACTGGTGGATACTTGAACATCTTTCTGAATAAAACTAAGGCAGCAGATAAGGAAATATGACTATTTCAATGTAGCAATCATTTTATTTTTTTCTGTGCTTAATAATTAAAAAATCTAAACCTAAATCTTCTATTTCAATGTAAACTGCTATCCACTTTAAACTAATAATACATTTAGCTGCTTGACACATCAGCTGGAATGATTAAATTATGTAGCAGTAGAGATATCTCAGGAAGCAATGACAGGTGGGACAAACCTACCAACAGTAGTTTGAAATGGTGGAGAGGGAGAAGCGTTTTCAAATGTCAAGACATCAGCATACCTCATCATTGTGAAATACAGTTTCAAGATTATATATGTTTGCCATTTAACCACCATTTCTTGTCTTTAGTACACTCTTTTTGAATCGGTTTGGACTAGGAGGTATGCATTTGTAGATTTGAATATATACATTCATACATGAGTACATGGAAGGACCAAGTTCTTGGTTCTCTTGTGTTATTAGAAGGATACTGAAGGGATGTTCTGAATGTACAGTGCTAGGACATTGTGTCTAGCTTAAAAGGATGTATGTTGAAAGAGGAAGACCCCACACTGGTGCTGAGGGAGTGGTAAGCCAATTTATTTTGCAGTATTTTATTAGTCTCGAAGCCATGCACTTGTTTGAAGCTCACCACTTCTTAGAAAAGGTGTCTGTGTTCTTTGTGTTCTCTATATTACAGTGTTATGGGTTTAATATTAAGGTTTTCAATTTTTCTGTTAAAACCTTTTCTTTGTTTTCCCGGAGTGAAGTAGAGGGAAAACGTCTGATCCCTGCTCCAGGTCGAGGAGCCGCCTGGCACGTCCCGGTGCCTTGGTGGGTGTGGACGGAGATGGCTGGAGCCCCTTTCCTCCTGGCAGCTTGCTGAGATGGGGTGGGGGTGCAGCAGGCTGGGGGTGGTGCGTGGAGGTGTCTTCCCCGTGGCTGTGGCAGACGTGGTGCTCCAGTGGTTTGCCAGGGCTCACTGCCCATGGGTGTTCCTTGCCACCCAGCGCTGCAGGGCTGGGAGCATGGTGGGAGAGGAATGCAGCCCCCATGGCCCTCCATCAGAGTGCGGTGGCCTGGCAGGGCTGCGTTCCCACAGGTGGTGCCCCCGGCCCCCAGGCATCTGTGGCACTGGCAGGGCAGTGGTGGCAGCCCCCAGCCTCTCAGTGAGGGCCCATGTGGGCATTTTGGTGGGAATGCCTTCTTGGCCACATGGTGAAGTCTCTGGGAGGGGCAGCACCCCCATGCCATGGTACAAAGAGAAGGCAGCATGCCCAGGGAGACTGCACCGAGAAAATCCGAGAATGGGCAGCACATAAAAGGCTGAGGATAGAAGTCCTTCCTCTTTTTCAGCTTCCTTCAGTGCTGAGAGAAGTACGGCTGCTTCTTCCTGGGTTCCTAGGCTATGTGTTGTCATCGCGGCATCATTGGAGCTCTGACAGTGACAGCAGGAAACCACCTGGCATCGACACAAGTGTGGTGTCTTCCCCCTGGGTCTTCCCCAGGGGGGATCTTTTCACTGTTCTTCTTTTGCAGCAGCTCCAGTGTGAGACCAGTTGCCATCTTCAGGCCAGCTTTTCTTCCCTCTCTTTCCTTCTCCACAGCCCACCGGCTAGCTTGGGAAAGCAGTTTGTGATTTTTTTCTCCTTTTTGCAAATATTGTCGGGTTGTTGTCTTTGTAATTGGTTTGTGTCTTAGTGGGGTTCCATACCTTACAGAGCCCCTAGATAAATGAAATGTTTGTTGTTGTTTCTGTATTGAGTCTCTTATCACTGTTAACACTCCCTAGTGTCTAAACCAGGACATACAGCCAGGCTAAGAAATCCACTCCCACTAACGTGTTGAGGTATTTGTAAAGAACAGCTCTGAGGTCATCCAGAACCCATCCAGGATACATCAGGGTGCAAAGTCACTGAGGTTTAGCCCTTGGTGCTGATGTTAGATCGTAGAATCACAGAATAATTATGGTTGCAAAATGTCTTTAAAAACATTGAGTTCAACCTTTAACCCAGGACATTGTAACTTCCTTTTCAATGTGGAACCTACTTTTGTATAAATTGATTTATTCAACCTTATGAATCAGGGTTCTGAGAAGATTCTTGGTCCTTGTAGAATTAAAAAGTAATTATTCCATTCCTCTCATTGGACTGGAAGAGACAAGTCTGGTGTTTTGTTTCCTATACTCTTCACTGGTTTTCCTCTTCAGAGGGAAAGGCAGAACTAGTCCTCTTTCTGGTCGATGAAAGGCTCCATCACAGTCTAACATATATTCAGCTGCAAGAACCTCCTGAAGACATGTTTCCCAAGAGACTTTCTTCTTTGCAGGAAGCTTATATGTGCTCATTAAAGCATTAGGTATGGCACATCCTCTGCATTACTTTTCCCAATAAATCAAATATAGAATCCATGAAACCCAAACCCATTAATTCTGTAACCAGACATAACTACAAAGAAGCACTGTAATTTTATTATTGATTGCTAATAGGGAATCAAAGAAAAACAAGAATCACAACAGAAAGAGCCATGGGATAAGTTATCCATAATTATCCAAACCTTGAATCTCTTTAACTTAAAGTATATGTATAGTTTCCAATAAATATCAGACTGCTTTGATTTCTAGCATTCTTTTTAGAAAATGCAAAAAAAAAGATTTTGCTCAAGACATAAAGAAAAGAAAAGAAATTGAATAGGCCTGTAAGGAATTTTAAATTACTGGAAGGGTCTCTGTCTACATGATGAGAGAAAATTACTACTTCTCTGCAGTGCAAGTTACATATTTAGTGGTTTCTCTACATATAAAATGTAGCCCATTAATCATGTCAGAAAATCTCATTTAGTTTAGGTCTTTATGTCTAGTAAACCATTTATTTTAAACAAAAGATCCGTAAGAATTATTTTTTAAAAGTTTGAGAGAATGATAATTTTTTTGTAAAAAATTTTACCTTGAATAAAAGCAAAACCTACAAATTTTTTGGTTTCCAAAATTGCAACTCCATAGTATTCCCTTTAAAAATGGCAAAGAGTAAAAAACATTTGGTGTTTTTGAAAGCAAATATGTTTCTTAGGCTTGCTAGCCTCTGTGTTTTCTCACAGGATGAGCTGGCAAGGCACTGAAGAGACTGGGATTTGGGAAAATTGGTGAATGTCCTTGAGTCTGAGGAGCCAGAATTTTAGAGCTTCCTTTCGGGCAGGCTGTTAGGATGTGCATAAAATCTACCAGTCTCCAAGATCAAGAGTTTTGAGGTTTGAAAGGAGCCCAGAATCTGTTAACTCTTAGAGTTACATAATTCAATTAAGTGTATCACCAAGAAGAGAGGTCAGTGTGTTGGTAGGGGATCTGGGAGAAGAATGTGAGTAGTCCCTATAAATATGAGTGCAGTAAGGTCAGGAGGCTGATTAGGTTTACTGAAACCAAAGAAAATTTTGGTATATCTGTAGATAGGTGTGAATATATAATTAAATAATTTTTGTGGCAGATGGTATCTCTCTATCAGACCAATGAAGATCTGAAAAAGACTTCCATTTACACACAAAAGGGTGAAAAAGTTCCTCTGAAGTTTCAGTGCCCTGGTTTTAAACATTTAGTGGAAGTCTAATATGACAGTGAGGGACAGAGTTGGTGAACTGTGATGAACTCGTTGAACCTGTGTTCAACAGACTACCTCAGTTTTCTACAAATCAACATTTTCCTGCAAAGATGCCGTGAGATTTCAAAGTTGCTCTACACACATATGGATAAAGCTACAGGGTGCAGGAGTTGGTCAAAGGGGTTCAACAGACAGTGCCTTCTTCACCATCATAGGAGGAGAATCCCACTCAAAGTTAGGCAGCTTTTCACTTAGGATAGTGGTCTATATAATGGCTTCTGCAGTCAGGTGGAATTTGGTAGGGCTTGAGGTCTGAATTCCAATGGAACTAAGAAAGGAGGGGGAAGATCTTACAAAATTCTCACTCAAAAAGGGAAAAATTTAGCTGTTCCAAAAGTTTCATCAATATGATCTCTCTGCACAAATGGTGGGTGTCACACAGAGATGGGGGCTGTGGTGATGGCAGATGAAAAGCAATGTGTTCCAACTATGAGCACATTTAGAAAACTGTCTGCTTGCCCATGTCTTCAGCAAGAAAGCAGAACGAATACAGACTTTACCTCAGGTTTGTTGGGCTGCACCAGTGCATGGACCTCCTTGGTTGTCTCCCTCTCAACTGGTGAATGAGAGAGGAAGGTCTGCAACTCTCAATGGCCAAAGCTACCAATATTTCTAATCTGCTGCTCACACAAGATGACCAAGAAATGAGTGAGCTGATATGTCACAGTTTAGCTTTGGATGTTTGTGTTTCTCCTTTTGTGCACACTCATATTCTTGGGAAAGGTTCTAGTCTGGTATGATTCAATAAACCTGAAATTAGAAAATTAGAAATAACCAAAACAAAACAAGACATCCCGAACTTGATCTAATGGCAATTTTCTGAAGACAACATAGAAGTATTATGCTCTGTCCTAAATTAATCGATGTGTTATTTTTTCACAAGATCACTCATATTTTCTAAGAGTTAAGCAACTGGTTTTGTAACTCTTTTTATGTTAAAAAATATTTGCTCATACTTAGTCTAGACCAAATTTTTGGCTATAATGTGTACAGCTGAGGTGAATGGGAAAGGTGGTAGATTTGATGAATCCCTTGGTTCTTTGTTTAGCTGAAAATCCAGCCTTTCAAGCAATTTAATGCAAGTTTGAGTCTTTAAATTACATTTTGAGGACCTTAGCAGAGCTGTCTCAAAACCTTCAGTCACTGAGTTTTCCTCACCTAATGATATCTGTGGGTTAGAGTACAAGACGTCATAATTGCTTTCCTATTAATTATTTTCTTGATGATTTTTTTGTGAAGGATGTTGTTTTCCCTGTGTTAAAACGTCTTAAAAAGTGTCAATTTCATTGGCACTTAGGACAGAAGAAAACTGAAAGGCAGAATTTCAAAGAGATCTCAATAGCTCTCCTGTGTTTCTTTGGAAAGGCATTAAGATGTTGTAGCAATACATATATAATATGTACTCTCTTGTGATCTGTCACTTACGTAAAGACTTTGCAGAATAACAGGGTTGCTTGCAATGTGGAGCAGAAATAACTTGAGTAAAACCACCATACTTTATACATAAGCACTTGGAAGTTTCTGAAGAAAATCTCTGTGCTGCAGGTTCCACTTTGTTAACTATGGACAATGATGGTTCATAGCTCTTTACTGCTGCACAGTATTGTATTGTGATGATATTTTCTTGGGGGAGTGGGAGGGAGGCTGTTTGTTTATTTGTTTGTTTATTTACCTTGTAAATTGAAGGTGACATTTTGGTTAATTTGCAAACATTGTGTCATAGAATTTTGGCTTTGAGAGATAACATCCTTTCTGAAACTGCTTAGACATCATGATGAAAGGTACATCTTGTAAAAAATCTTTTTACAAGATTTTTAAGATAATGTAGTCTACAATTTTTTCCAGAGGATGAACTTGTATTGCCTATTTCATAACACTGTGGGTAGGAAATTGCCAGCTAGACAGGGAGATTGATGTTACTTTCAGGTGCTTTAGTTTTTTGCAATTTCTTTAGGAAGGCATTTTATTGCTTTCTCTTTCATTTTCCATAAACATGTAGAGGTACAGAAAAGAGAAAAATAATCAATGACTCAAGGACATGTTTGGTTTGATTTTTTTTTAACTGACATTGATAGCTCCTTTTTTATCTTGTCTTTTTTTTATTTAAATAACTTCTGAAAAATTGCATAAGGACTTATTCTTTGCTAAGAGCAAATACTCATATTTTCCAGAAGGGTAAAAGAATGGCATGCAGAGAAAAATCCTTTTCTCTCACCTGAGCTCTAAAATCAACTGTCATCAGGACAGATTGTAGCCAAAAATAAATGCGGATTTCTCTTTTCTTAAAAGCTTATATATTTTACCAAATTATCTATAAATGTAAGGTGCCTAAATGTCTCTCTCTATCATGATAATCATCCTTGTGTTTTCATCATATTTTACATAAAGAAGATAATGATGGGGATTTTTAACTATACTTCCCATGAAATTTGCAAATTTTGGGCTACCCTTATATGTCATTTGTATGTGTGGGTTTTATACTACCAGAGAGAGCCTATGCAGCCAGAGGAAGTCACACATACAACTCAGGACTATCAAATAAATCCTGCTAGTAAGCTGTGAAAAAAAAATGATAAGAAAGGTAAACTTGCATAAACTGGATAAATTCTACTATATTGCAAAAGAACAAATTCAGTCCTTGTATATTGATTGGACATTTTGTTAGGGGTCGGATTTTGAGGGGTTTGGGGTTTTTTGGTGCTCTTGGGGAGAGGGGGGAGGGAAGGGTGTTTGGGACTGCTTGCTTGTTCTCTGTTTTAAAACCGTGTTTTTTAGAGCCTGAAGGAAAGCTGAGGTCTGGGAGGTCTTTGTAGCTTCTCCCTCACCTCTGTTCTCCCTACCCCAGGACAGGGGCTGGGGGAACAACTGCAGTAAAGAAATATGGAGCCCTCCTCCATCCTCACTCACCACAGTTGTGGCAGGAGACCAAGAGCTCAGTGCCAGTGGCTTTCCCCTCCTCCTGGTCCCAATTCACAGCGGCAGAAGTCCCACAGGGATGGGGATGGCTCATCCCGCAGTGTGGCCGCGGTGCCAGGCAGAGAGACAGGAACAGAACCGTGGCAGCGGCACGGGCAGAGCGGACCCTCTTACACAGCTGGACAGCATGGCGGTGGGCGGCACAGTATGTGCGGTGCCATACGGCACGGAACGCACGCTGCTGCAACCCCCCCCAAGCGGCAGCCGATCCCGGCCCTGGGCAGAGGCAGTGATGCTGCTGCCCCGCCAGCGTGGGTGATGGTGGGCGCTGCTGGCCCTGCCCCGCCATGAAGGAGGCCTGCAGGGGGGTCCCAAGGTCCCACCTGGGGCGACTGGAGTGGGCAGCTGTGCGGTGGCCGCTCTGCATGGCCGGGGATGGTGCTGCCGCTCTAGAGGTCCTTCTTGGGGGGTCCCTGGGGGTGGAGGGTGCCCCTGCGGGCGGCCCCGTTGCCCGTGACCAGTCCCTGCGAGCGGCAAGTGCTCCACAGGCTGGCAGCTAATGGCGCCTTGTACATTGACCACACGGTTTTCGGCGGGAACCACCTTTTTGCCTGGAGCAAAGACCCCGGAAGAGAGGTGGAGCCCAGCTCCACTGGCCAACCAGCAGACAGCCTGGCTGGGAAGAAGACATCAGATTCCTGTGAGACTTCAAGGGCATAAAAAGCCTGAACACGGAAGTCCTCTCTCTCTTCATCTTCCTCCTCAGCTGGGAGCAGCACGGCCCCACTATTCCTGGGTCGCAGACTGCATGGCCTGCTTCCACTCACCTCCATCGGCACAGGGGGGCAGCACGGGGCTATCGGAACCAAGCCAACCAAACAGCAAGTGATAGCTTCCCCATGGGTGTTCCCTGGTGTGTGTGTGTGTGTGGGGGGGAGGGTGTGCTTTTCGCCATTTTGTATTTTGCAGGGAGTTCGAGAGCCTTCCAGCAGAGAGGTAGCTTCCCTTTTCCTTCCACTGCTTTTCAGCCAGTTAGCTGGCTTGAGGAGCAGTTTGTTGGTTTTTTTTGTTTTTTTGTTGTTTGTTTTTTTTTCTTGTGTGGCATTGTCAGGTTTTATATCTGTGTATTTTTGTCTGGGCTTCCATAAGGTTGTTTGTTTTTCTGGTCGAGACCCTAGACAATAAACTGTTACCTGCTATTAAATTTTGTTTAGTCTTTTTGTCATCATTGTGTGCACGCCCCTAGGGAAAATAGTGGTTCAAACCACCACACATGTCAATTTTTTTGTTTTGCTCATGTCACTTGATAGATCAGATTGTCACATGGAAGGTATTAATGCAGTGAGAAAGGAGAGCATACTCTGGATCATCTCATGTCGCTGCAGCACTTTGAGTGTGCCACAGATATTTCTGGTTGACATTGGTTTTTCAATTAATGACACAAATGAGGACACGAAGATGCAATGTCTGCAGGAAAGACATCACTTTTTTTTTTTTGAATTCTTGTGGATGCATAAGAGATGTGTGGGGTAGTGGCATTTGAGGCTGTTTCTCTTATTATCGAACCACACCAAAGTAAACAGTTACATTCTTACGCTGACCGATGCCCCACCAAGAAATTTTCACAGCCTTAAATCTGTTGAGGAGGTCACGAGTTTGGTTGGACTGGTCCAGAATCTTCTCTTCCCTTGTTTCAGTTTAATATGCTTGGTGTGATTAATATTCCAGGCAGCATTTCATAAAATCATTTTACTCCTTTTTTTGTGCCTTGTGAATGACATGTCTTCGCTTCAAGGCTGATTTTCCTATTGAAAAGATGAGGACATGGCACACCAAGTATCATCTTCAGGAACAAGCAACAAGTACGGTAATGAGATGGGTCTTTGCGGTGCCTGTAATTGGTGACAAGGCATGGTAGCTTCATATCAAAGATGTAAAACACAGGGCTGACTAATGAGGCTGAAACATCACAGTCGAGAGCCTTCCAGTCACCACTAGACAGAAAAATATCATATATTCTGCATGTTGTTACTGTGCCCAGAGCCTCCAATTTGCATCACAAAATCTTTAGGTAGGCCAATTCAAGCTAATCTAAGAAAGGATCCTGCTTTCTCTTAGATGGATTTTCAGCGCTGTGCCTGAAACCTATCATTCTTTATCCTAGCTCTTGTGGACAACAGCAACAATCATCTTAATTTGCAGATTTGCTCACTTTAATCGAGTTAGTTTAGTAAGCCTCCTTATACTGAATCAACTTGGAAAGAGATATTCAGTAGTTTCAGTTATGAGGACCTAGAAACTAACTGTAGCAAGACTTGATTGTAGATCAAGAAATAGGATTTGCATTATATTAAGGAATCTTCATAGAAATATATTTGGAACAAACTGATATAAAATGATTAACAAAGAATTCTGCAAAGATACCTGCAAAGCAAAAAGGAATCAGATTGAAAACCGTTTGCATAGGCTGTTTTCTTTGGAAGGACTTTGAGGATTTATTATTGTTATTCTTTGATTTGTGTATTTTGAATTTGGCTTTTTGTCTCTTTTTTTAGAATATCTTGGAAAAACATGTTTGTTTTTGAAACAAAATCTACATTCAAATTAGTAGAATTTTGGTTAGAGAGATTTTTCTTATTTTTAAATAATCATGGATGACTGTTAAAATAATGCATTTAGTCATGCCTTCCTCTTCCCTCCCTCTTCTGTCCCCACCACAGTGGGATGTTTTAAGGAGAAGAATTTTATATAAAGGGTGAGAAGGGCACCCTGAGTATGCTAACACTGTAAGATATATTGCTCTTCATTTCTAGAAACCATCCTCCGCATGTCACCTTGCATGAAAAAAGTTCTGTGGAAACTCTATTAGTATAATGAGTTTTTATAAGAAAAAAATGGTAAAAGAAAGAAAATCTGATTCCAGAAACATCTTCTGGTGCCAGTCATGAAAATCTTTTCTAAACATCTGTCCCTGTACAAACATTCCCAGAGCATGTTTTGCAAGTATATCTCCAGAGTGTTGTCAATTATATTTAAAATGTAAGTTTTGATTGAAAAGAATGAGTTTTTTCTTTTGTTTTAGTTTGTTCTCAAGAAGTTACATTGCTGAAGTGACAATACTATGCCATGAGTAAAAGAGGGCCTGCCAGGCAGCATGCCACTACACTGAATTGCTAACAGTAACTAAATAATACTGCAGGCTTAGCCTATAAATTTCTCTTCCTCTGCTGACACTGGCCTTTCAACCGGCAATCCAAAAGAATTACAGCTGAAGTCAATCTTATTTTTTTGTGGACAGTTTCATGGGCAAAGTATTAAATATCTTACTTTATCTAAGACAGAGATTCACTCAAGGAAGTAGTAGATCTGCCTTGTTTTCCAGCTTAGCTTTCACTTACCACTTTCCCTTGAGGCAAACACATTCAGAATTAATACCTTTTTGTGTGTGTGTGCTGCTGATGATTAAAATAATGACAAGGCAACTCACAGTCTTTTAACAGGCCAGATGTGGAAATGTGTATGGTAAATAATAAAAATCCCTTAGTCCTTCTACTGGAAGCCAATTTTTTACTTTTTCTGTTAACATTATAGTGTTTTGTTTTATTCTTCTGATCATAACTGCATTCTCATCTAGCTTCTCTTATGCCTTTAGGTAAGGCATGATCTTTATTCCCTATAGACTCTTTTTATTATCCAACCAATGGAAGATTTGTAAAGTATAGTGATCTAATGTTGCTTGGAATTTCTCATAAATTTTTAAAACAAGATCTTGTTATTTTAATAATTACATAATTTCTCAGTATTTTAAAGAATTCTGAAGGAATAACATCATTATCACTTAACAGGAAAGAGGTAATCTCTTTTCACATACCAAAAGCAGTAGAACTCTATCCTTTGACCTTAAAGGACCTTGACTAAAAAGGTGTTATTTTTCAGGGCTGAAAACATATTGAATGACTTTGAAGAATTTGTCTGAGGATTTGTAGTTGATTTGTGAGCACTTTTTGAAGAAAGGTGTTATGTGTAGCCTTTTAAATGTGGTTAACACTTTTACGTGTTTAAGCAGTGGTCAAACAATACTCAGTTACAGGAAGAGAGGGAACACAACCATGTCATATCACAGCAGACACTGTAACCAATGCCTCAAAATTTTTAAGCATTTATAGCAGCTTGGTTCTTGCTTCCTGGAGGACTTGGGTCCAGGTTGGGTTCATCTTCATTGTGTCATATGGATGTTGTATGAGTAAAATGCAGATGCATTCTTACCTCCCAAAGAAATGATCAGAGAATCGTGAAGCCACTCAGTATGAAGACGTGCATGTCATGCCACAGGACAGCAAAACACCACTGAGTCCCTAAGACAGAACCAGAAGGGGGAACTCCTTCAGGAAAATTGATCCAGCTGTTCCTCAGACAGACCTGAAAAACAGTGCTGAAAAAATCCTCAAACTTTGCGGCTGTGAGATGAAATGATTTTGGCTTTGCTGGTGGGCTCTAAATTGGCCTGTTCTGATATTTTATCACTATGTTAAAAAGGTCTTGTAATGAGATTTTTAAGTTCTTGGCAGCCTAAAGTGTAACTTGATTATGAACAGCAATCTTTGTTAAATAAGGACCACATTTATGAATGTGCTTATAACTGGGCAGTTCCCATAATAAAACCACTGGCCAAATTTTCAAAGCACATTAGCCTCCATTGTAAGCCCAACAGTCTGAGTTGGTCTGTGAAAATCTGGCAGCCATTGCTGCTCTCCACTGTTTCTAAAAATCAGTGTCGTGATTAAGCCGTCTGTCTTTCCTTTCTCTTCGGTTACAATTTGGATAGGATTTGTCTATTGTCATATTCTGTTCTTTTTTTGGTGCATCAATGACTGTTAAATAAACACTGGCTTTGTTTTAGAAGACAATAAAAGAGTTGATGCCTTTTTGCTTTTCTGAGTCTCCTAGCACATGATTATTCATCTATAAAGGCATACTTTTTTTTTTTTTTACTNCCATTCTTTTTTTTTTTTTTTCTTTTTTTTTTTTTTTTCTAAACAATTGCTTAACAGGAACTTGTAATTCATAAATTGTGAGATAGGCCATGATCCTGCAAGTCTGTAAGTACGGTCCTTTGGATTTCATCTGCATCTCACTTAACGTCAACAGAGCTCTTCTGTGCATTCATTTGTAAAACTTCAAGTACGCAAAACAAATGAGAGTTTGGATTGGAATTACTGAGGGAATAAAAGCCCACCACAAATGTAAGAGATTCCCTATTAGGGGCCAACTTTTACAGATTACAATAATGCCTTTAATGTCGTACTCTGAATAGTTTTTGTTCGTCTGTTTGTTTTTCATCATTTTTGGGTTACTCAGTAGAATTGTGATGGGACAACCAGAAATTTTACTAGCTATAGTTTCTGTTAGGTGCCACTTAATTTTCTTATCTGAGGACTTGGATATGTAGCATGGGAAAAAGTTGTAGTATCACAGCACAAAATGTTATGTTACCTTCAGCATACAATTATTTTTAACAATTTTGAAATGAGGAGTGTTTTGTCCATTACAAATTGATACATGGAAGAAGTTTCAAACAAAATGCAAAACTGATTTTTTTGGCTCTGGGTTTAGTGGTTATTTCTTATTTGTCTCTGTTTGCTTTATAGTTCCATTTGTGAACTTAAGAACAAATCCAAAACGCATTCATAGAGTATTTAACTCACTACGATTCTGTCATCAGAAGGTCATTTGGTAATTTTCCATTTGGATCATAACCTTCCCTTCTCAGGGACATTATCCATCAACTATCCATTTGTATATATTGGAAAACAGGCTGTCTTATGAGTAAAGAATCTCCTTCCCCATAAATACAGAAATGAACAGAAATACAACTGCTTTATGAGTATTTGTGGGGCTTCTTTTCTTTTGCACACGATTTCCCTGCAGCAATAGATAATACACCGTGGTAATCTAGACAAAGGAAGAAGAACCAGAAGAAGCAGATTAATTTTTTTGTAACAATTATGTCCTGAACACAGGTTTAAATGCCTAGACATATGACCTCCAGGAGCTTTTCCAGTTTATTTATCCTTAAGACAAGTAGAAACAAGATAAAAAAAATAAAAATAAAAAAGCATTCCACTTTTTCTGTCATTGTAACCCTCTGCTCACGCCACATTATGACCATGCAATTCTAACCAGTGCTGGCAACGGGATAAAGTGTAAAATAGATAGCTTTAACAATGAGGTGAGTCCCACTACCACTATATTCCATACAGGATATTTTTCAACTCTTTTCTATTCTGATAGCAGTGGTGACAAGTAGGTGGGACTTGTTCCTCTCACAGTGGACTCCTCTGACTTTCTCCAGGCACCAGTGAAGAGGTGTAGGGCTGGATAAAACGATCCTGATAACTCGCCTGTGCTGAGAAAAGGTTTTTAACCATTGCATGGTAGAATAAAGGGTTTAAATTTCTTGAAAGAAAAGTAGGATAACTGATGATAGATGTTCAGTATTGAAATCGGAGAATATTCAATGTGACGAATTCTGAAATATCACTTATGATGACTCCTCATGTAAGGAACTGAAACACCAGGAAGAGGAGGGTTTTTATGCAGGAGACTGTTCCTTTACAATGCCACTTCATTTGGTGGCATCTGAGCCTTCTTTTTTTACTTATCTTGGGAACTTGGCCACACAATATTTGGAGTGTGGAGTCCTCCTTTGAAGTTATATGTTATGTATTGCAATACTTAACATTGAAGCATTTTCATATGTAGGAGGGAAAGAGTGACTTTTTTTGGTTAATTTTGAAGAAAACCACAAGGAAACCAAGTCTCAACTCACATAGCTACTACTTGAAAGCAGATGAACTAAATCTTGTGAAATTCTTAGCTCTTGGCAACTATATTAGCTCTGAGAATTAATGTAGAGAGCCTTCTGTCAACATATTTAACACAACAATCACAGACTGTATACAGAGGATTAGAACTTTGAAATAAACGTTTTCCTACCCCCTGGCCTTCTATGTAAAAAATCTATTCTTGTCCCTTTTTAGGAATACAAACTAGATCAAGGTAAGCAGTAGAAAGGAAAGTCATGATGGAATTTTTTCCACTTACATGAGATAAAATTCTGATCTTAGTGCTTGGTCTGGCAGGAACAAGAGAATACAGAGCAGAGAGGAAGCATAAGCAGAAGGAAAAAATATCTCATTCTTCCTGCCTGCAGAAAAACTAGATCTGAAAATAAATAAACTCCTGAAAATCAGTTCCGTGTAAGGCCACTTACTGCTTCTCCACTTTTTTGATACTCCGTTACTTCCTTTATCTTGGAAAATTCAGATCTCATAAAAGTCCCTTTGGAAAGCAGCTGGCTCATACTCTGTGTAATGATGATAGTTTAATTATTATTCTTATCTGTTTTGGAGCTGTCCTAGCCTTTTTGGATTTTGTGTAACACAGGAAGTCTGCTGCAATGTCTTTGGAGAAATTAGCTGCAGTGAGACCCCTGAAGCCTAAACATATCCAAGATGAAGGTAGAGAGAGATTCCTCTCTGATACCTCAGAGCACTCCATATTTCCAAGGGAAAACTTCAAAATCCCCTGAAAAGAATAATTTTACCAGCCCTTAGGCCCACAGTATATCTGTATATGGGAAAAAGAGGTTCCCTGGGACCCTTAGCTATGTTGGATGAACTGTAAATCTCAGATTTTTTTTTTTATAAAAATACATGCTTGCAAAGTCACCTGTACTAAGGTCTATTGTCTATTATCTATATCTGTTATATTTGGGAAGGGCTGCTCTGGAGGGCAGAACTAGCAGGTGAACAGGGCTCATTCAGCTCCTGTTTGGAGGTTCAAACACTTGGGAGATGAGCAAGCTGTGTCTCAAGCTTGGGAGCAGCATGCAGGGAGTAGGATTCCAATTAAATTTTGTTTTCAGAGATCCTGAAATACAGGTCAGTAACTATCCTTGCACAGTCCTTAAAGGCAGGCAAACGTAAAATTACCTATGCTGTGATGAAAACCTCATCAACATCAAGGCATTACTTTTCATCACAATCAGTTCAAGAAGTAAAGAAGATTGATTTTTAGTTTCTCTAGATTTATTTTTTAGAGCTCCAAAACGATTGGAAACACACTTTTTGGGTGTCTTAATTTTCTTCTGTAATTGTACTGAGCATATCCAGTCTTCCTGTAAGCTTATTTTCATGGTTTTGAAATTAACAGGCAATGCAAAATGTACCCCACTACAGATTATCATAGTTTGGTAAGAAAGAGGAATTGCTGTCTCTTGCAAACATCTGAGAAATTTTCTGAATATTTTTTTTTTTTTTTTTGGGGGGGGGGGGGGGGGGGGGAGAGGC
>VXBA01002799.1:43164-55244 GCA_013399895.1 Serilophus lunatus | reverse complement strand
AAAAAAAAAAAAAAAAAGCAAGGAATGAAGGGGAGAAGCAGCTTTACTAGTGATGTCTGGTGATCTAAAGAGGAAAATCATAACAAGCTCTTCATTCTTATAACTTTCAGAATGCCCTCTCCCCATACCATCTAACTAAAGTCCATCTCATTACTATGTTCCCTAAATATCCAACAGGATGGTCCCTTGTTACCTATCTCCACCCCAGTTCATCCTTTTGTAGGCCTGGAAGCCTAATTTCATGTTTTGACTTACTACCCCACTTATCTATACACAAGAATGCAAACACACTGGAGCATGAGCTCTTCTGGCCTTTAATATTCCAAGTTACCCAGCAAGCTAGATAAAAATATCGCCAAAATTTTAAGCATACCTCTTAAGGCATCAGTACCAGTGTTTACTGGACATAAATTTAGAGAGTATCTATGAAGAGAACAGATTTACGGAATTATTCAACATTATTCAAAAGAATTTTCCAGTTATCAGACATCCAAAGAGGTCCTAAGACAGGAAAACATTACTTAGGACTCATTGATTTATCCATTCTTGCAGCACTTTTTCAGATAATGGTTTAGTGGATCCCTGCAGCAATTTAGGAACCAGCAGATTAGTTCTTCTCTTGCTGATGTGTAGTGTTTTTTCTGAAGTCATACTTATCAATTTTGTTAAAGTGACACTCTCCCTAAATGTTTATTTTTCCATTTTAGCTCGAAGTAATCTTTGGACAACTTTGAAGTGTGGAATTCTGTACTGCATGGTTGATTTACAGTGAAATGAAATGACTGGTTCACTGTAGTTGAAATTACTAAAGCTTTCTGTTCTTCTGTAGAGAAAAAATGCATTTGGGACTGCATGTTTCTACCAAGAACTGCCTTTTGGTCCTTTGGTTTTGGTATCAATTATAATGCTGTTAGAAACAAAGAATATGGATGCAAAGCACTTCATAGATACTGTAGCCTATCATTCTATCCAAGAATCTTAAAAAATGCCTTTCAATAGATGTGGTAGCCTAAACTTTTTCTAATCTTCTAAGTCCTTTACAGTCAGATATCAAAAATGCAGCAAATGACAGGTCATTTTGTGTTATCTTACGGTCATATATCAAAAATCAAGATTATTGAAAGTCAGATGCAGAAGGTACTCTAAATTTCATAAAAATGAAATTTTATGCCCATAGGTGATCATGCGTTCATTCTCTGCAGCAATAACACTTAATTAATTATTAAATCACATTTAACATTTGGTCACTTTCTGCTTAATTATGGGATCAGTCATAGCAACTGAAAGTTATCAAATCTGTATAGGCAATTACTTCATTTAGGAAGAAATTGGAGCACTATTAATTGCTGAGGTGAAAAATGAAATATATATACTAACAGGCTGTGCCATGATGTGCAAAAATATCACAAGGCTATGAATGACTATTATTTATTAATTATTATATGCCTATCATTATTTTTACTATTAGTATTTTAACTCAGGAAAGCATCAATTATATATTTACTGTCACTGTTGTTTTGTCACACTTTTTTTTGTGGGGGTGTCTGAGCTAAAACAATTTCAGTATAAAACAGACTATGATGCATTTTTGATATAAATAGTGTGGCTATTGTAATGCACCCAACTATTACTTCTCAAGCCAACAATAAGTTTGGGATTTGCTGGTGTGCATACTTTTATACATCTCCAAGTAGTCTGCACACTAGCAAGAATGCTCAGTCGGTATGATCCTTTCTTTTTCCACTTCTGAACTGTTATGGGTTGAGTTTCCTGTTTGGGAGAAATCTTTCCCTTTTCAACATGAATGTCATTGGGCATGAGGCAGGCACAAGGCATGGCAGGGTCAGGCACGGCCACTCTGTGAGGCCTTTCTACTTGGCCCTTGTAATTTTTTGACAAATTTGGGGGTAAAGCCCAAACTTTCCAAAGTCTTTAAAGTTTGGGTTTTGTTTTTTTTGTTGTTTGTTGGGGGTTTTTTGTTGTTGTTTTGGTTTGGTTTGGTTTGTTTTTTTAAGCAAATTAAAATGGAGAGAATAGAGATGGATTAGATGGAAATTTCTCTGAGTAAATTCTACTTTGTATACCATTCTGAACTTTAGGGAGGACTGTATGAGAGTTCTACACTGACAAATATTGAGATCATTGGATTTGTGTTAGAAGAATGAATGGCCATAGAGTGTGTCAACAATGGGGACAGTGACAGCTTAAATTAGATCACCAGCTATGGTGAAGTGGGTTAACTTCTTTAGTTACATCAATTTATTTATAGTGAAATTCAAGTCTTATACTTGAAAGAGTGTTGCAAGATTCATCTTACTAAGAGAAATAAGTTTTCTTTTGGCGACCCCAGCAAAGTAAAGGTGTGAGACTGTTAATGGGTAGAAGGTAGATCAAAACTGAGAGTGTGAAATTTATTGTACAATTTGCTGTCTTTGCAGTTGTAGAGGAAGAACTCATGCATTATGTGCTTCAGCTCTGAACTTTACCTATTTTAATGACTAATACTTTCAATAGTCTTGTGGTTTTTGTTGGTTAGGTTTAGGAGCTTTGGAATGGATTTTGTTTTATTGTTTAGGTTTGGGGTTTTTTGTCTTAGAGATATCTCTCTCATGGACAGAAGCTTTTGTTATAGGAAAAAAGACACCAGAAAATTTTCTTTACTTTATTAGCCAAAATTGTGGAAGCTCTGTCTTAGGCTGTGACAATATATTTGGGTAATTGTGAAAAAATTAAGTCTGTTTTTCACAAAAACCATTCACAGAATACTCTATTAATTTAATTCCCTTCCAAATTTTTTGTTAATGTCATGTGTCTAGCACTTGTGAAGTAACAAGAAGTACTTTCAGTTAAAAAGAAAGGGCAGTGAATATATGTAAGAGCCCTGGAAAAGGCAAGGAAGGGCTCTTTGAACAACCTTCAAAGAGAACTAATTAGTCTTTCCTGAGCTGTCATTCGTAGGTGAGTAAAACGATTTGAAACATATGAATAGAATGCTACATCTTTACTGTGTGTATAAATTTGTGAAAGAGATCAGGCCAAATTTTTCCAGTGCAGTATCTAGAAATTCCATCACTACAAATGTAAAGTCTGACCCAATGTAATAAAAAGAAGAAAAAAGCTGTAAGCTTCTTAGAACTCCAAAACCATGTTCTTCCTTTCACTTTGCCAGCCCGATGATGGTTTTCCACTTTTGTTGCAATGTACTCAATGTCTTTTTTGCACTGGTCTCTGCAGTCAATACTATCTCCTCCACATCTGCACACACTAGCACAGTTTAGGAAGGAAAGCTGCAGGCAGCAGTAGAGCAGTAAAAGCTTAGGAGCTGCACACAGCAGTTAGATACATCGAAATCCATGGGGCCAGCTGAGATTCACCATGGTAGTTGAACAAAACACTCAATGACAAGGTTAATGTTACTTCTGTCTTTAGAAAGAGAGGAGTTGATGAGAGCCTTACTTCAGCACTGAGAGAGGAAACATGTGCTCTTACAATAAATTTCCAAGAATGTGATCTATGAGAAAAGTAATCAGTGAGAGTCAGCGTGCATGTACCAAAGGCAAATTGTGTCAATTCAATGTGATTGCTTTGTGCAATTCAGTAGCTGCATGAACAAGGTAGAGAAGACCAAACACTCTCTACCTAGATGTTGTCTCCATAGTAATCTTCTGTAAAAGGAGAGTGGATGAGAAGAAGTAGGTGTCTTGGTTTAAAGACAAATCTGTGATTTTAAACTTTAAAGCAAAACAAAGGGGGTATGAAAGGGACAAACAGCTCTTTAATTAAAAAAATATATGTCTTATATATATGTATACACACACATATACATATATATATATGTGTATACATATATGAGCACAGAACAACAGTAATTAAAAAAAAAAAAATAAATAAAAGAAAGAAAACTATCTTTTTGTCCAAAACTCTCAGTTCAGTCTCAGGAGCGCAGGTGCCATGCTAAAGATAGCCGACATGCCTCTTGTAAGAACAGGGAGAAAGCTTTTGTGGTCAGCAGTTTTATTCTGGAGGTGCTGCAGAGAGAGAGGCTGCCCCATCCCTGCTCCCTTTGCACCAAAAAAGCCAACGGAGAAAAGCAGAGGGGCATGAGGGAAAAAGCTACTCTGATCGCCACCATTTTGTGCCAGTAGCTGAGTCTCTTTTGCCCGAAACACACAGCCCAGGTTCTGAGAGCAAGACAGCAGATCCCTCTGCTGGCTTCTGATCTGAGAACCAGAGCCAAAGAGACTCCAGCCCACGTGGGCAAAGCAGTTTCTGCTTCTGATCCCCAAGAACTGCCATGCAGCAGAAAATTCCATCAGACCATTGGCTCTCCCTCCCCCAAAAGTCTCAAGCATTCTCCGCAGCTGCCAGCA
Organism: Serilophus lunatus; assembly: GCA_013399895.1. NCBI lineage: Eukaryota > Metazoa > Chordata > Aves > Passeriformes > Eurylaimidae > Serilophus > Serilophus lunatus. The sequence continues at coordinate 50,874 of VXBA01002799.1, read as the reverse complement.
AGCGCGTTCCTGCTCACTGCTGGTGTGGCCCCAGCCTAGTGCACAAAACCACACCACTGTGGGCTGTCCTAGCCCTGAGTGTCCAGCCCGGCCTTAGCTGGGACCCCCAGGGCTCTTCAAAAGCCTGCAGAGCAGTGTCAGGAGCAAGCAGGACCTGCAGCCCCTGGCAGGGGCTGGACAGAGTGGCCTGCAGCAGCAGTGAGGAGGCCCTGTAGGGTACCTGAACCCAACCCCATTCCCCACTTGCTAGTAAGCATATTGGAAAAAACAGGAACAATTTTCTTCTCAAACAGAAAAAAAAACCCCAAAACCAAAAAGCCTTATCCCATAACAGTAGGTGAGTTAAAAATTTGCCAAATTGTCAGGTACAGATTGTTGCAACAAATGGACTGATAACCAGCTGGCAAGCAAAGAAAAAGAGTGTACTCAAGAGACCTACTCAAGAATGATTTATTGCAACGGATAGAATGACAGAGCATACCCTCAGCAGGTCTGCAGGACATACTGAATAAAGGGGAGTGATGGACCCAAAGGCAGAGCCCTGTTTCTCAATTTCTGGAAAGATGTCTGGGTAGGATGCTGAGTTGGGTTTGTTAAGTCTGAGGAAGAGGATGCAAGAAGATGCTCTAACAGCCTGTTATGAGTTTGAGGGGAGGGGGATGGTCTTGAGTGTTTCAGGTCTTGGGTGTTTTGGGGGGCTAAAAGGGGAGGGAAGAGTGTTTGGGAATGTTGTTGCCCCTTTTTTTTTAAAACCGTTTTTGACCAGATAGCTGAAGGAAAGCTGAAAGTCTGAAAAAAAAAAATTTGTGGAGATTCCTCCTCTCTCTGGCTGTGCCCTGCTGGGCCCGGGCCACGCTGGGGCTGGGGTTCTTCCCCGGCCAGGTGGGGACCGGGGGGCCGCTGCTTCTACCCACTCTCTCCTGGGGCCGGGGGAAGGCACGGGCTGCTCCCAGTTGTTCCCCACCCCTCCATGAGCACATGGTTTTTTGATGGGAACCACCATTTTGCTCTGAGTGCCAGATCCTGAAGAAAGGCAGAACTCAAGTGCCACCAGCCAATCAGGAGATGGCTTGGCCAGGAAGAAGACACCAATTCCCCTGGAACTTTGAGGGCATAAAAGCCCTGGACACGGAAGTCCTGCTCCTCTTCTCAGCTGTCCCTTGAGCAGAGAGGATCGTGGCTCCTCCTCTCCTGGGTCCCAGACTGCATAGCCTGCTTCCACCCACCTCCATTGACACAGGGACCAGCACAGGACCATCAGAATCCAGCCTAACAGCAAGTGATAGCTTCACCATGGGCATTCCCTGGGTGGGGGAGGGGTGCTTTTCACCATTTCACATTTGCAGGGACTTTGAGGGCCAGGAGTGATCCAGCAGAGACAGAGAGAGGCGGCTTCCCTTTTCTTACCTTCTACTGCTTCTCAGCCAGCCTGCCTGGCCTTTGAGAAGCAGTTAGTCTGTTTTTTTCTTTGTTTTCTTTGCATGGCACTGTCAGGTTTTTTTTCTATCTGTATATTTTTGTCTGGGCTCCCTTAAGGTTGTTTTGTTTTCTCTGGTAGAGCCCTAGACAATAAACTGTTACCTGCTGTTAAAATTCTGTTTAGTCTTTTCGTCATCGCTGTGTGCATGCCCCTAGTGAAAACAGTGGTTCAAACCACCACACAGCCCCAGAAAACTATCCATGCTAAATACTGTTTCAAAGACAGCACAGACAAAGTGAACTAGGTAGTACAAGACTAGCATGTTAGAAGGATGACAAATTTTATCTTGAGATATTCATATCAGACATCAGGAAGAACTTCCTCACCAGGAGGTAGTACGGTATGAAAAGTGTGAACCAGAGAGCCTGAGGATTCCTTGTTCTTTGAAATTTCCAAGATTCTACTGGAGAAATCTACGGCTAACTTAATCTTGTACTTATGTTGGTAGCACCTTGAGCAGGAAATTGGTGTACAGACTTTTAAAACTAGCTTCCAACTGAAGCAGCATCCCGTCCAGGCCACAATGTACAATGGATAATTTAAAAACTATACGTATTCTAGCTGAATCATACACATCTAGCACCTGGTACTAGTATCATTTTTCAGTAAAACAAATACACATGGTGTTACAAAGCTCTTGATTTTTTGCCTACTGTGCTACCTCAGTGCAAAGCTGAAAACATTTCATGCTTTAACAAATTAGAAATTAATTATGGTATGCAGGAACTGGAGTAAATAATTGGTATTATGATGTATGATATGATACATATCATACCTGTGCTGGGCCTGGTTCTGTTTTATGTCTTTATTGATGACCTTGATGACAAGATTGAGTCCTTCATTAGTAAGTTTGCTCAGAGCAGGTGTTGATCTGTTGGAGGGTAGGAGGACCTTGCAGAGGGATCTGGACAGACTGGAGAGATGGGCAAATTCCAACGGGATGAGATTCAAGTCCGAGTGCCAGGTCTTACACTTTGGTCTCAATAACCCCATGCAGAGCTACAGGCTGGGATCGGAGTGGCTGGAGAGTGGGCAGACAGAGACAGACTTGGGAGTGCTGGTGGATGAGAGACTTGACATGAGCCAACAGTGTGCCCAGGTGGTCATAAAGCCAGTGGCATCCTGGCCTGCATCAGGAATGGTGTGGCAAGCAGGACTAGGGAGGTTATCCTTCCCCTGTACTCAGCACCTTGTGTACTGTGTCCAGTTCTGGGCCCCTAAGTATAAAAAATGTGTTGATTTACTGGAATGTGTGCAGAGGAGGGCAGCAAGCAGAGTGAAGGTGCTGGAGCACAAGCCCTATGAGGAGCGGCTGAGGGAGCTGGGGTTGTTCAGCCTGGAGAAGAGGAGGCTCAGGGGTGACCTTATTGCTGTCTATAACTACCTGAAAGGAGGTTGTAGTCAGGCGGGGGTCGGTCTCTTCCCTCAGGTAACTGGTGACAGAACAAGAGGGCACAGTCTCAAGCTCCATCAGGGGAGGTTTAGACTTGATATTATCAAGAAATTTTTCACTGAACAGGTGATCTGCCATGGAATGGGCTGCCCAGGCAGGTGGTGGAGTCACTGACCCTGGAGGTGTTCAAGAGTAGGCTGGATGAGGCTATTGGTGCCATAATTCAGATGATGGGTTGCTGTTAGATTATAGGTTGGACTTGATGATCTCTAAGGTCTCTTCCAACCTTGTTGGTGATACTGTGATACTGTGATTTCTTAAAGAAAAAAAGCACTGTGATTTTTCTCCAGGCACAGTTAAGAGAGTGATGATATAAAAAATCTACTGAGATTATGTTATTTGCTCTACTTCATTTATGCTACGTTTGCAATAACTTCATGCAAGAGACACTTTGAAATTGAAGACATCTTGGTGTATGTAATTTTCTACTATGACAAATAAAGATTGCACAATAATCTTGAGTATTTAGTGGTCAGTGCCATTAATAGAAGTCATGCTTCTTCTGCAAAATTTCAATAAGAAAAAATATTTTTAAGAATTTAAAATCAATTAATTTTAGTCTTAAATTCAAGGCTGACAAAGTACTGTTTACAGTTACATGTGGAATCTATTTTTAAATACTGATTTTCAAAATTCATTTTCTAGTTTGATCCTTGCATAAATTTTTCATCATTATTTACTGTCATGTGATTCAGGGTTCATGATAAAGTGTATTACTGTGATAATTTCACGGCTGAGTCATGAGAGATCAGCACTCTAAACCACACTGAGTCATTTTTTTGTGATAACACACCATGATTCATTTCTTTTAGAAGAGGATTTTTTCTTTTATTAATTTGTGTTTTGTTTACAGCATCTCTGCAGCTTTTATCCTTCACTTGCAAAGCATAATTTTAATTTTAGTTTTGCTATTCAGATCTCTTCCAGGGAGCATACAAGTAGAATAGATAAACATGTGGAAATCAGACAATTGAAGACATTTGAAGAGCTAGTGCATGCAGAAAACTCTACCTGTGTACCCTGATGCAGATTTAGAAGAAATAATCACAATTTGAGCATGTTTGCAGTTAAACAATGCTTATTCAGAACTTCTAGTTCAGAATTTTTCTAGGCTAAAGAGATGAGTGTGCATCTCTGTTCTATGGATGTATGTGTGGCTGGGAATTTTGACATAACAAGGAAACAAACATAACTTTTTGGATCTAAAGATTTCCCATTTTGTGGCAGTCAGAGAAAACAGAAATCACCTTTTCTAGAGTTCAACATGCATTTATAGGCTGATGGAATTATCTGTGCTCAGCTGTTTTCCTTTCTTAACTCATATTAAAAGAGGATAGCTGACTATCTTCTTGAAAAGCAGACAGCAATGACTAGAATAAATATTGTGTGACACACAGGAAGCTTTTTAGAACGTCTATCTTTCTATGCTAATAAGAAAAGAACATGCAGCATTTAGGTCTTCTTTAGTCTACTGAATAACATAGAAAATGCATCCACAGACTTAGTGAAGCAGTGAACACTTTGCCTGTGTGGAACTTTGTAATAGCACCTGGGATATTCAGATGCCCTAAATATGCTGTACTCAGTAGAAATCTCACTAGAATTCTCACTAGAGAATTATCTTAGGATGGATATCTCTAGTCATGGAAACAAGAAGAAATCTAACATTTCTGCCTCCAAACCAATCTGTTTAACAAATTGCAATTATGCTAGCCTAATTAATCCTTCCTCTCAAGGAGTGGATGCAAATCAATTTATGTGTTTTTAGATATTACTAGTCTGTGATGACTTAGTAAAGAGGAACTTTTTGTATAATACAGGTAATGACATTTAGAGCTCCATCCTTTCTTTAATAGGCAAGATTGTAGCAGTGCCCTTGCAAAACTGTATGATTTATGAGTCAGTTTTGTATTAGCGATATAAATATCTTTTAGATTTGTTTTTTATATTTCTGTTGACCAACTTCAACTATTTTAATGTAAAGGATTTTTAACATGAGCCAGGATGTCACACTAATATCCCGAAAGCCTCTCACTACAGTGTAGATTTCTCTAGTGTTTACCAAAAGTCTTGTCAATGCCATCTTGGATATTCTTACTGTAGCCTTCTCAGGAAGAAGAAATAATTATGTTATATTTGACATATCTATGTCATTTCCCTTATTTACCATAGTCCTGTGCAAAACTTGAAATCATTTAAGATTATTTTGCTGCGTAGTTAAAATATTCACAGTATTTTATTTAAATTCTTACTCTGCTTCAAGGTATGGTAAATACTACTTCTGAGTTTGTGTATAACAAAATCTTTTTATCTATGTATTTGCTGTAGAGGGGATTTTGTATATGTGTGTGAAAATGAGTTCCGGTAGCAAAGAAATCTTAAAAAATATGTGTGCATATTTTACACACAGTAACATATACATATATTTAGCAGCTGTCACACTGGCACATCTTGTATTGAGGTAATAAGGGCCTTTTCAGTAGAAGCACTTTTATTGTGGTAAAAATGGCACAGTTTACTGTTACTGGGAAAAATTATATCTTTTAGTTACCATTTATCTTTTTTCCCATTGTCTTCTATATGTACCCTGAATTAATGAAATCTTCTAATATATTTGTGTGCACTCCACAGGATGCCTTCTTCTTTAATTTTATTCCCTTTTTTCCATTATTTTATACCTCAGCTGCAAAGATGACACTATAGCAACTGCTGTGTTTCCAACCCCTTGATAAGTGACAGCCATTTACAGTGCTTTTCATTAACACAGTGGACAAAAATCGGTGTACACTTAATAAGGGACACAAATTGCCCATTAGTAAAATCAACTCTGCTTTGAGCTGGGAAACAGGAGAGTGGGATTGTGGACAAAGAGGCAAGTAGAGGTGTTGACTGGTATTTGGTGTCTAAGTGAGCAGAGACATCAGAAGGGTAAGTGTAGTGACATCTCAGCATTGGCTTCATGAGACACTTTGGTTTTGGTAAGGGAGTGACAAACTCTAGGAAAAGGGTTACAAAATCAGCTGGAGTTGAGAACTTTCTCATATTTTCATCTTAGTCCACTGCAGCATTTTTATCAATGCTCTAAAAGGCAGGAATCACAAAGAAGCATCTCTTGATCTCTGTGTGTTGGTTGGTTTGTTGGCAGCCTTTCCCTTTCTTCAATATGTAAATTGCAGCCTAGTATTACTATATCATCTCTACACCTATGTATATAATCTTGAAATTTAACTCAACACCAATATTAGTGTTAGGATTATGTGTTAGAAGCACACGCAGTGCTGACGAACTTTTAATTTGCAAATTTATTTTAATATTTTACTGAAGTTAGTGACAGATATGCAGAAGCTCTATAAACTTATAATGTGAAAACAAGGACAAATTATCAGGCTGTATTGGAGGAAAGACTTGCTATCTTCCTAATGAAGCCAGGATTCCTGCAAATAGCTCTTCACTTTGACAACAATTGCATTAAGATCAAAAGGGATATAAAATCCATGACAATATGACTGTATTTCATGCACCATGAGGCAGGGTTAGTGTAGATTAGACATATCATTAGTCAAGGGGATCTTTTTCCATTGAGAACTCTGGCTGCTCAGTGTCTTTTCCTTCCCTCTCCTTTCCAAGTTGGTATCTTTTTAAGCAGAAAACGGATTCCTTCCCCCTAAGACTATGACAGAAATAGGCTACGGATTTGAAGCTATGTCCAATCAGTGGCAATATGCATAGTAATATGTGGCACAGCTTGTGTAATGAAGTTCCCAGCATGCAGCCTGGAAAGGTATCCTCAAGTGTGCAGGGTGATTTATTTCCTCTGTCAAGAGGCAGGACAGGCAGGACTTGTCCTTCCCCACAGTCTCTTCAAGAATACTCTGTCACCCCAGGAAGCCATAATAGCTTCTCAAAGCTCAGTCTTTGTTATACAGCTTGGAACCCTCTTTTAGCAAGGTTACTCTCCCAGTCCTTTTCATCATCTGTATTTGCTTTTAAGGATTTGAATTGTAAGAAAGAATACCAGATTTGCACCTTCTATTTACATTTGACTTTACATTAACATGGCAAATGATTGATGAGAAAATGTGCTTACAGTGCCTGAAATGAGGAGCCTATCTGCAATTCATGCAATATATTTAACTTCTGCATTTTAAGGTAGCAACAGCATGTAGGAAGATCATATAATGTCTGTGCTAAGCTATGGAAAACATTTGGCCTAAACAACATTTTAAAATGGCTTTATTACTCAGTAGGTTTTTATGATAGCAGAAGTCAGTTGATGGAATTTGCCAATTAATTATTTTTTGCCCCCTGTAAGTTTAATTTGCTCACTCAATATATTAAAAACCTGCACTTTGATTTTAGACTTACCAGCACCTACTTTTATGTGATTTGTTCTGAAAGTTCACTAAGTGATATTACATTGCAGTAGGTTTTTTTGTCTGATATGCACAGTTTTATAGGAATTCAGAAATTATTAATGAGATATATTACTAAATGAGAAGATTGAGCAGTTTGCAATCCTTTCTCTGTGTATAGATTTAATACCTTCTCTCTCTTTAAAACTGCCTTACATGTCTCTGAATTAGTGATACTAGAGAGAGAGATTGCTCTTTTATAGGTGTTTTGACGCATTTACATCCTGTAGTGGGTTGAAAAGGGAGGGGGGGGTGCAGGGGGGGTGCTGGCAGGTTCTTGGAGGGAGCGGGGAGGGGGAAAGGGGACGGGGTCCCCCTGTTCTCAATGTAAACCCTGGTTTTTCAGTTTTTTTTCTTCCCTCGCT
>VXBA01002799.1:18595-41613 GCA_013399895.1 Serilophus lunatus | reverse complement strand
GGTGGGGGTGGGGGGGAAGAGGGGCAAGGAAAAAAAGAAAGACATCTTTTAATTTAAACCTGAGTCCAAACAGGGAAAGTTTTCTCAGCCTCAGCTAACCCAGGACAAGGCCCTATGGCCCCACCATGAGGTGGTGGTGCCAGCAGTGCTGGTAGTGGAAGTGCAGTGTGGGGGCCCCAGTAGGAGCCAGTTCATCAGTGGCGTGGTGGCAGCCGCAAGAAGCTCTTGGGACTTCCAAGGTACAGGGTCTGATGGACTGGCAGAACCAGAACCAGGCTGTTCTTACCCACAGCTTGCTCTCTCTGGACCCTAAGCCAAGCTGTGTGGATGTGCAGGGACAGGGGTTCCGGCACGCTTGCTGTTTCAGACCTGCTGCAGCCTGTGCGAGCCCAGCTCAAACCCCCTGGGAGGAAGACTTTCTGCCACAGAGCGTTTTTGCTTTCTTTTTTTGTTCGACTGGAACATTACTGAGAATAGATTTGCTCACAGCCTTGCCCAGGTTGCTCTCTTGAGCCACATTCGCCATCTTCATTGCGGCAGTTGTCATGAGGCTGGACTGAATTTGGACAAAAGGAGGGTGTTCTTTTAGTTATTGCTTTTTTTTGTTCTCTTATTACTATTGCTTTGTGTTCATATATATATATATATATATATATATATTTAAAAATATATCTTTAATTTAGGAGCTCTTCTCCTTTCCCTATACATTTGTGCCCTTTGTTTTGCTTTAAAGTTTAAAATTGCATATTTCTCTTTAAATCAAGACAACATCCTGTTGGGCTGTTCGTTCTTTTCGTCCCAAAACAGGTAAAGGAATATGTGAAAATTATTAGAAAGGATTTTTGTGGAACTTTGCGAAGTTCCATTCTCCTGGGAAAGATCTGTTTAGCAACTAATTAGTCACGAATTAGTGATACACTTTAGTAATGCTGTTACCAGTAAGACACACGCATGCAATTTTAAATAGGGATAAAATTGGCCGTAAATGTGGGCAACATTTGTATCAAATTCTGAACAGACAGTTCTCACTGAGGCCAATGGACTCTGAAGAAGACCGGGCTGTGGGTTAGATTTTGTTTTCGTGATTTTTTTCCATTACCATCATGTTGCTGGCATATTTAAAAAGGGGCGGGGGCAAGGAGGTAACTAAAAGGTCAGAATTCCTCAACAGGAGTAGGGGCAGAGAGGCTCCACTGTCTTTTGTCTGGAGAACTAATAGCCATAGACAACAGACACATTCCTGCTCTGATTGTGGTGCAGGGAAGAGGGTGGAGTATGCCTGCCTTCCTTCCCCCTCCTTGTTTTTTTCCGGACATCGGAAGGACTTGGTGGGGGACCAGCCGGACTGGTTTTTTGTCTGCTGTCCTGTGAGAGGACCTCGTGCTGCCTCACGGGTGCTGTTTCTCCCATCTGCAGCTCCAAGACCAGACTCTGCCCCTTGCTGCTGCTTCTCTTTTCACCAGCTCTGTTTACTACAACCAGGTGGACTCTGCTGCAGCCCCTGGAGAGAGAGAGGAGAACCCTGCCCACACCAGCCGAACTCGGAGCCAGCTTGTTTACTTTCTATCTCCTGCTGTCCTTGTATCGGATAAGCGACTGGCTCATCTCAGCAGCACAACTAGGGGAACCCTCATTCTGTGTGTGGTGAGCCTGCAAGACTTGCGTGTTTCCCCACAGCTCTGACCACACCGAGGAAAAACACACTGAGGGGGCAAAGTGGGTTGGTTTTGTTGGGGTGATTTTCTTGTTACAATCGTGTGACTGTTTGTTCTGTACGCATATATATATATATGTGTGTGTGTGTGTGTAAATAATTGTTGCTTCCTTTTTCTACACTTTTGACTGAAAGTCTTTTGATTCAAAGGATAAAGCAGCAAGTGGAGATGAAGTTTTTCACATCAGGAAGATTCCCATCTTCCCTGGAAGGTGTTGTTCTAACCTGGGACAGCAGTCTAAATGTTCTCCCTCATATCAGAAACATAGAAGAACCATGACTCCTATAATTCATGAGTCCTTCATGAATTTCTCTTGGGGAATGTGTTCCATAGAAGCTAATGACGAGATATATCTTAAAATCATAATCTGATTTTCAAACTCCAGTAAGCCAATTTCCAGGCCTAATGGGATGCTGAAAGTCTGAAAATCTGTTGAGGATTAGGGAGAGACTCAATCTGACTCTTCTAACCCTAAACATATCTAATTTGATTTTTCCTTTAAAATTCTGACAAAGTTTAAGTAGGTTAAATCACCTGGAAAAATGAAATTAAAAGGCATAACCATAATAAAAGTAGTCCTATGAAAAGATTTTTCAGAATACATGCTCTGAATTTCTTAGGTGCCAATGCTCTAATATAAATCAAACCATAAAATTATGAAGTAAAAATTTGTTGTTGACTGCAACAGGAAATTTTACCTGATAACAGGAAAAAATTGCATGTTTAACCCTACTCTTCTCATCAGGAAAAGTAATATGACTGTACTTTTGAGAAGTATTTGCCTTTCTTCAGTTCTGTGCAAAAGCAGGCACATCTGTCTATTAGTTTTTAAGCATGTCAAAAATGTGTAATAATATAGATACTTTTTCTTTATTTAAATATTTCATTCAGAACCAAGCAAGGGTTGCTCTCAATATCTTGACTACAACTTAAATTCCTTTCCCTCTTTTGTTCACTCCAACACAAGGTAGAATCATCAAGTTAAATCCATGTAATAAAGCAAGCCCTTTGTCTGTTAGGATTTTAGCACTTAGGTACTTCTAATATAGATTCAAAAGATGCTAATAAAGTCAGAAATTTCCCACTGGGGGAGTAATGGAATGCTTTTAAATCTTACTTTCAGTTAATGACTAAGGCGTTTTTGCTAGCAGCAATTTGGTTTCTCATCCCAGCTAGAGGAAAATGCATTAAACAGTAGATTAAAGTGTCCTCTAAGCTACCTGGTAAAGCCAGATGCTGCTAGTGAGTGATATGGTATAAACTTAATGGCCCCAGGTTTTGGGGAGGATAGTGGAAAGAGAGAAAATCTGCTTTAAGAAGGCCCTTTAAACATGAATATGAATCCATAGAAACTTTAGGAGCCAGGCTGATGCAGTACACTGTACGATCAGTTCACTGCATTTGGACTGCTAATTAAAAAGTGATATAGACAGTACTGTATGAATGCACCACAACCTGTTGAAGGTCTGTCAGACTTTATCTTTTCTTTCACATATTTGAATATTCTTTAATAAGTGGTCTTAACTGAAAGAATATATCTATAAAATTGGAGATCAGATATATCAACTTAAAATTCTTACTGCATTATGTATATATATGCGTCTTTGTAACTTCCACCCCTGAGCATTTCTAAGACACATAATATGTAAATTCTAAGCATTTTTTTTTCTTCTTGCTTCAGAGAATTGAGCTATGCTGGAATGTTAGAAATACAACACCTAAACATGAATTTGAACCTAGCAGTGAATTGTATGTCTACAATGAAATAACAACCTCTTTTGTTTTCAACAAATGCTATTTTATGTTGTACATATTCAAAGAGAGGAAAAGATATAATTACTTTTAACAGTGTGCTCTGTGTGTGTCCTTCCGTAAGTCATGGTATGCTTTATTATTTTCCCCCCCATTTTTTTTTCCTTCATTTTACCTAGCAGTTCTTGTTCCTGCATCTCAGAAAGCCAATGTCCTGTCTTTGTACTTAATTGCACTCCCTCTCCTCAGTGAGGTAGGATTAATGGAACATTTCTTACATTAACTGGATTACATTACATTACATTAGCTGACACTGTTAAATATAAAACCTGTTTTAATAATATGGGTGATAAGAAAAAGTTTGGAGATTAACTTGGAAGCTTATCTAAATTTACATATCCCAAAACTGAAAAAAAAACCCCCTCGTTTTCATTCTAAAATGAGGAGATTCAGAAACCTACTGAGAGTGGGAAAAATTAGTGTTTTGTGGTAGTGACTCCACAAGGAAATGAGATATGAGGTTAGAGGAATATTGGGGGGTGGGGGGTGGGTGTTGGATAGATTTTTAAATTGTCCCCACACATTTTCCTCAAAAAATAATCCAGTTATTCCAGACAGATGAGAAATTGTTTAGTTGTGGGTCCTCTTGAAGGGACTCATGCAATCCACATGGTCGAGTGATGGAGGTATGAGAAAGACATAAAATTACACAGTATCTGTTCAACAATAAAAGCTGTCATTCCAAAGTAGATGTCCCTGTTTTTGCAGAGGTTGCTTGGAGGACAAAAAGTTACATTAAATAGTAGATGTTATTCGAGGGATTATGACCAGATAACATGGCATGAGAAGATGTCCTTTACTGTTACATTTTGAGGATTTTCCTTTAAGAAAAGGGGATATTGCAATGTATTTATGGTGTTCTCTCTCCCTGAAGGAAAAATATCTCCTGATCTCTCTCTACTGTCTTCTACCGCAAAGGGCCACAGTGCCATGTCATCTAGAGCAAAACTGGACAGAGCTGAAGGTGTTTCAGTCTTAAGAGTACCTGTAAACTATTTCAAAAGCAACTGTTTCTGAAAAAACTGATGCTTTACATAACACTTTGAATTAGGATCCAAGATTTCCCGCTAAGTTTCCTCATCAAATAAAAGCAAAAGCTTTCTGAAGATAGTCTACAAAGTTTGTTCCATCAGATGCCTACTTGAAAACATAGATATTTAAGTATCATAATATCTTAATATGGTCCCAAATGTAAAGAGACTCTTGGACAGAGTTATTTTTTAGAAGCCTTATCTAAACTAGAAGATACGAGCTTGATGTAATATCAACTTTCTTTTTTGAGCTTTGTAAGAGATACAATGTGGTACAAAATGTGCAGAGCTGTGAACTACAATCCTCTTTTTTTTTTTCAGCTCTTCCTTTGCCACCAAGTTTCTGCATAGCCATGACCAAATAATTTCTCTCTGTACTTTACAGAAATGTCCTATAAAATAGTTGGCCAGTAAATAAAAAGTATTTTGAAGTGTTAGGAAGATGAACAGGGGGAGGATGTTAAAAATATGACAATCACATCCCATGTGTACTACCTGTCAGAGATAATCTCTTTGACAGTGAAAGCAACAAACTTCCAGGTACTATTGCAGGAGAAACAGAGAGAACTCAGATTTTAATCAAGGAATGAAGAGTCCTGCAACAATGAGGCAATGTAGACCAAAATTTAGTGTATAGAGTCTATTCATTTTCTGTCTTTATGGTCATTTAAATAGTTAGCAACACTTTTAGACTAATAGTGTCATGAATTACACGATCTTGAGCACTGAATTCTTTTCTACAAGGACAATCCTTACTGAGATTGACACATGTTGATAAGCAGATTTTTACCGTCTGTTTTCTTCCTATCTACTCCATCATTAAACAATCTTACTGTCTAGGACTCTATGTCTAATACTTCTCACAACTGCTATCCTTATTTACATACAAAATGTTGCATGAAAATAGGTTCTCTAAGAGATAACGCTTGATCTCATCTGCTCTATGAATAGTCCCAGAACTGTGTTTAAGATAACAATGAAATGCTATTTTTGCAAAGTCTGTCAATAATCAAAGGCTTATATTTTTGAGAGTGGTTAGAATAACAGTAAAATGTTCCCACTTGAAAGTGCAAATGTAGATTATTACCATCTCATGCTGCCATAATTATTACTACCATCTGCAAAAGTTATCTGCAATAGTAAAACTACACAGGAAACAGCACAGCCTGAAATTCTTATTCAGGATGAGATACGAGAGATATTGTTAGTGCATTCCTGGCACTGAAACAGTTTGTGTTTTTTTTCTAAGTGTTGCCCATAGCTACTAAAAAGTACCGTACATAATGGTAGGAACTATTATCTCAGACTTAGGAAAAAAGCGGTGTATTTCCAACAGCCAGTCTAAGCCTCTTTGCAGCTAGCAGATTCCCATGTGTATGTGAGATAGCTGATTTTTGTAACATATGCAAGAGCAGTGTTTGGGTTTTTCTTCCATGCATCTAAATATAAAGACACAAACCTAACCAGTAGTACTTAATATTGCATGGTGGAAATACTGTGATTATTTCTCCCTAACAGTGTTTCATGTGCAAATCTCTCTTAGTTGCATAGTATTTGGTAATTATATTTAGAAGCTCCTAAAATTCTATGTTACTTGCATTCAGGTTTACAAAACAGAAATTATTATTTCACTCTATACCTGCAATGTACCCATAAAGTTTCATGCAGTTCTGTAGATTCTGTTTTCACATGAGGAAAACCTACAAAATTGACTGTCTTTTTAACACAAAGGTTTTCACTCAATAACACCTGCATAAAATTCATGTGTTGTGTCATTTTATTGCTGAGATCCCTACATAAACTTTACATAATTTAGTATTTCCTTTTTTTTTTTTTTTTTTTTTTTAATTAAAAGTTCAACATACATAATGGAATTCAGGAATATTAACTCAATATTCGTATACTAAACCTGCTATCAAAACTTTATTAAAATAGGGTATAGAGAGGTTGCTAGTGCATTATTATGTAAACTTCTTAATCTATTCTAAATGTCAATTCCCAGGATGAATTTCTGGGGTCTTTTAGGTTTTGTTGGGTTTTTTTTGGTTGTTGGTTTTGGTTTTTTTCTCCTTTTCATATCTCATGAAGTAGGCATTAAGAAGCCCCATTGAGACTACAGGGAGAAATGTCCTATAGCAGAATATTTTGTTTTGGTAGGTTCTTGTTCTCAATATTTTCTTCTGTAATTAATGGCCTTTAATTGCTTTGTGAATAACATGAAGAGAACAATTCTCAAAGACCATTTCTGTTGTCATGACAGAATTCCCATTCTCTTCATCACTTTATATTTGAAAATTCAGTTATAGCAGAATCAGGAAGAATCTACTAATATACTTGACATGTGGACCATACCTATTAACTTGAGATGCAAGTTTAGTCAAAGAAAACTGAATCCTAGGTGTAGGTCTCAGATAGGCCTGGTTTTTTATACTTTGATATTAGTAGAGGAAAAATATAGGCAAATAATATGCAAGAATTGAACCATGACACATAAAGTAAGCAGTGTGTTTAGGACAGTCCTCATCAGTGTTTATGAATGTTTATCTTGTTCATTTCATCATGTAATTGCTAAAATAATTTTTTTACTTTTTAATGTTTTTCAGCTACATTAAATTTCTATGTTCAGGAGCAGATGAAATTATGGGGTTTTTTATTCTACTTTTCTGTCATTTTCCTTTTTTATGTGACTTCTCAAAACCAACTGTCAAAGTGCAGATGACTATACCTAATTCCCCTGGCCCTCTGAGATTCATTTAGTTCAAATTCACTAACTTGTAGAAATTGCTTTTTTCTGTATGTGCCTATATCTTTCTTCTTCCTCTTAGTTTTTCTTATATTAGTAGTTCTCTGCCATAAATATTACTGTACATGCTCTGTGACTATTTCATCAGCTTCACCATCTATTTAGCAGCTTATGTTAATATTTGTATGACTAGAGAATTTGATACTGGCTGTATTTCATCTTGATTCTCTGTATCTTACTTTCGCAACTGAGCAGTTGTGACTATGGCACTGCTTGTGTTGTGTCTTGAGCTACTGTTATTTGCTCCAGAGAGCCTGTGGCTACTTTACAACAAAATATTCAGAGCTTATCACACTGATTTTACAAATCTTGTGCTTGTGGGCTAGTTATCAATTGCATTCCTTAATATTTGCTAGAAAGTGTGACTCCAACACAGGCTGAAAGAAGAAAAAATATGGGAGTTAACAAAAAAGGTCAGTCTTAATAAAATAAACATTGAAATCCTATGAGTTTGCTGTTGGGAGAGATGAATACAGAATGACTTGGTCTGGTTTTCACCAGAAACTGTCTCAGTGGCAACCCTGTCTGGCTAGAGATCACCTGGAAAGGGCAGATCTTCACAAGCAGCTGTCGTGTGTATGCTCCTTATTTTAAAATATGTTACAGCCCCAAAAAACAGAGCTTGGCAGAAGAGCGTGGTGGTGTTCCCATAGGCTGGTCACTGCAGCTTGAAGGACAAAGTACACTGCCTTATCCATGTCCCTGTAGTTGTGTATTGGAGAATGAATTGTGCAGCACAGCTGACACCCAGAGCGGGGTCCTTTTTCTTGCCCAGGGAGTTACCTCATGGAGCGGATTGTCTTAAGTAGCTTGCCCAGGGGTAATTGCAAGATACAGCCACTTCTGATATCCCAAACGTCCAATAACACCATTGCACAGATTGCTTTTATCTCCCATTCAGTGCACCACTTTGTTTGTTACAATGTCAGCAATTTATGTATTATCCAGTCCCTTTGGAGGAGTATCTGAAATATTTATGAATGTCAAGAAAAATTTAGAAGATAAGTTTTGTAAGTACCACAATGCGATCTGCACAGTGGAAACATACTTTTTCATTAGAATTGTGCAAAATATTGCACTTTAAATGAAATCACTGGTGGGGAAATTTCTATTTCTGTTGTCATAACCTACATAGAAAAATGTTGTTTATACCTCAAAGACTGTAATTTTACCAATTCCATAAAATCTTACTGAAATAATATTTTTTAGATTTTTTTTTATTTTATTTTTTTAAGTGATGTTGATTGTTCAGGAGGTGAAAAGCACCATAGTGGAAATATAACTGAAAGTGGAAGAAAATTAAATCTTTTCCATACAAACTTTTGTGACACTACCAGGAACCAGACAAGTCTCTTTGAAATAGTCTGTCAAATTACCTTGTGAGTGAAAGGCCATGTTGTGGGCCTACAGATGAATACTGCAGGTTTATTTACACCTGCAGATTTAAAATGGTTGGAACCAGGGTATAGCACTGAAGCCAAGAAGCAGGGAAAAATCCTTATCTTTTTGGTTAAACCCTCTGAACCTCCAAAAGAAGTAAATCATGTAAAATTGCCTCCTGAATTTTTTCTTTCTCCATCTAACCTGGCAGCTGTACTAGCTATCATTTGGAAAATAAAATCCACTGCTTTTTCAGCACAGGTGTTTGAGATTCAATGCCCAGAAGCATTTCCTGGGAATGTCTGGTTTATATAGGCGAAGGTGAAAAGACTAATGTGTAGGGGATAGGAGACCTTGCAGGAGCAGTAGGAACTGAAATGATGCTTGTTTGAAGGCAAAAGGTTCTCTCTCTTCCCAGTAGAGGTAGTTTTTCAAGCTGGCTCATGAAAAATGCAAGAAAACTCTTTCAGTAATCTATGATGAAGAAATAGTTACCATTTGAAATGTAGGATTTTTTTTAAAATGAAGCTTATTTCATTCTGTTTCTCTTTAATTTTTGTGATTTTTACCTTTGCAAAGTGAAAATATTTTAAGAGCTTACAAGGATTTTGTAAGCCCAAATGAAACAGTTTATCAGGTAACAAAAAAGTACCATTGTGTTAGACATGTAAGGTAGGACAAAAACATGTACCCAACACATCTTGAAAACTACTGCTTACAAGTGAAGATGACTCCTACATGGATTAAAAACTAGTAGATGGAAAATATGACAGTAGGTATCTTCTTGTGGTCCAGGAGATGCAGGCTTCTGCTGGACTGAGAAAAATCAACTTTGGCTCAACATATAGCCCAGAAGAGAAAATGTGTTTCTGTATGTCCGTAAAACTAAGAAGTATTTTACACAACTTTGCCAATGTGTACTCACCACATGCAGCTCAGACAGGAAATACAATTAAAATAACATTTCTAAAAGGGCTTATATTCTGTTACCTCTCTGTTGGAAACACAGGTTTTTGTTCTGTGTAATGTCTCATTCTGGCAAAATGCTTGTAAGTTTACAGATGCTTGTGTTTTTCTGTACTTTATTATGACTATTTTTCTACTTAAGTATTTGGTATATATTCCCAAGCCAGACCTGACATCTGAAATAGATGTATAGCTGTTCCTGTCAATACCAAGAGAAGTCTTAAAGGATTTAGAAATTTGTCCATGATGTGTGGGTGGGATGGAAACCCTCTGAAAAGAGCAGTTGATCTCCAGCAATGACAAGTAATAACATTGAAAGATTAGCAAATTCATTTTTATCCCTAATTAAATTGCTTCCATCTGCCAATCATTGTTGAATGCATGGAAATGCACAGTCACTGATACTCACTGATGGTCTGTACAGAGTGTCCTTGGGCAGGATGCTCCACTCAGATGTTCCATCCACTCAGCAGCGGCCTCTCATTTACTCTGACTCTGCGTGCCCAAGTGTTGCTTTATTTAGATTAAATGATACCTGATAACTTGATTCTAGAAACCACCTGCTGTCTGGTAAGAATTCAGTTTGGTTTATTGCTAATATGGTATATTTACATGGCATCCAGGTAATCAAGTGAGCTGAAGGAACTTCCTCCCCATTCCAGAAAGATTAAGGATTAAAGGGATAAATGGCATGTTAAATAGTGAGTAGGACACTGAAGCTAAAATGTACACAGTTTTGCTCTGATTTACTCACTGTACATCCTACTAACAGCAATTGCCTGGTCAGTTTTTCTGTATGTGTTAGAGGTCTGGCCTGCAACCACTTCAGCCCAGACTGGCTATCTCATGCAGAACACAGATATCATAAGGAAAATAGTGGAACTGATACTAAGATATCTGACAGAATAATTTTATATGAAACAAAGCTTCACACTGTTGTTGCCCATGAACAATTTATTTCAATAATGTTCGATATTGTCCTCTAGAGAAATACCTTTTGCGATAATATTATCCCCTTCCATCTCTTCCAGACTCTTCTTTTCCAATGTTTATATACAGTAAATAAACGTATATTTTTTTCAGTCTGAGACAGACCTTGAAGCATAATGTGTCTTTTTATAGAATTATTCACCCACTCAGAAGAAAACAATTCACAAATATGGAGTTTAAAATACATCATAAAATTCACGCTTCTTGTATTACCAACTTAATATATGCCCTGCATTAATAGCTGTAATACATGGAGGTAGATCTGAAAGAATTTAAAATTGCAGAGTCCAAAAGTATGTGAATTCTAACACTGAAATCTCAGAGATGAGACACAACCCAAAATGGCTCCAGGAAATAGGTTTTTTTAGACAGCAGGTGACAGGCAGACTTACAGACATTGTTGGAAAAGGGAATGTAGTAACTACAGGTCCTCATGGTAATAAAATACAAAAGTTGTCAACCTTTTGCTAAGCAGCCTACCCATTCCCTCCTTGAAGAGCTGGGCATCTTTGTACATCAACTTCACCAAGACACATCTGTTCTGTAATCTAAATTAAAAGTCTCTCCTTACTCATCTTCAGCCCCACCTGATTACTGATGTCCACTGTGAACGTGGTTGCACTTGCCCTGAACTTGCCCCTCACAAAAATGGTCCTGGGACAAAGTCAAAACTAGAGTCATGACCACAAGCTTTTTCCTGAAGAGTTGTCTTGAAGCAGAGAAACATCTGTAAAGTTTTGTGACGGTGATTAGACTTTTTATTCCTGCTTTTCAGATGGGGTACACGTTTTAATACCTGGTTGCTTGTAACTGCCTTTTTCTATTCAACAACTTGAACTAGGCTTCAATCTGTCCAAATCTTGAAATATGTGACAGAGTATCTCAAAGTCTGCACCACACAGAAATGCTGAGAACAAATTCTTTCCTCATATAATGAAGAAAATGTACTCGATCAAAAGAGGAAACAACTTCCAATGCTTGTCAAGCTGTCTCTGTATGGGTCGCATTTCTTAAAATATTGGCTTGTAAGAAGGAGTCTTAGTCCCTTAATGAGCTGTTTATCCCCACTGGAGCCAGCAAGGTAGGAAACATATTCTGAAGGATCAATTTTCCATAAGCACACAACTTATGTGAAGTGAAGGGGCAGTAATAAGCTGCGACTGTACTGATGAATTCACACTTTCTAGGATTTTTATTGGAGAGTAACACACAAACCTCATCCTGTGCTCATCTGGAGAACTTCTCTGGAACCAGCATTTTTTTGTGATTATGAATTATTTGGAAAACTTGCTGCTTTTTTTTTTTCCTTTTTTTTTTTTTTTTTCCCCCCATCCAATCCAGCTTTGTCTTCAGCTAAAAGCAGAAAAGCAGGACACTGAGCTACAGTGTGAGAGATTCTGTGTATAGCAGTATATTTCTGAGTCTGCATCTTATAGTGGAAACAAAAGCAATTGGTACCAATCCCTCCCTTTAAAGCCATACATTAGTAGTAGTTCACTTCTGTTGTCCTTATCTACAAGCAACTTATAATTTATAAATAACTACATGCTTAAACATGACTATAAGTTACAGTATAAACATACTCAGATATGTTTGCATTTTTTTTTCCACCTGTTTTTACATATTATAAATGCTATTTTGATTTTAAGAAGAAAAAAAAAGAGTCCTGCCAAAACTCCAGGTAATCTCTAATGCACAAATCATATGCAGTCACAATAATAATAAATATGACATTGCTAACAGCTACAGATCAGTTACCTGGCATGTGTACAACTAAACAAAAGAAGTGCCTATACTTTAGCATATGTCTCAGTCATGAGGCCATTTACTGGAATTTGAGCATGAATAAAGTAACATTTCTTTCGTCTTATATGTTTGGGTTAGAATATATGTATTTTCAACAAAAGAGTGCAACAAAAGAGACAACTAGCTCCTAAATAAGTGTGATTCATGACCATAATTTAAGAAGAGACCATCATTGCAAGCAGAGATACAAACACACTTTAAGAGAAAAATGCAAAGAATGTATTTTTTTTTCTGCAAAAGAGTTGTTGCATTTTTAAAGAAAGGATGTATTTTATAGGCACTGGCCTGATCGAGGGCAAAAGGAACAGGCTCAGTGGGAGTGTAGCTGATTTCTTAATAGCTGGTGGAGGAGAACTGTCAGCAACCATGTCACTTCTCATATCACCTGCATGCAGAGAGAGAAACAGGGTATTGTAGAGGGATGATACCTTGCCTTGAGCATCCAGACTTAGTCTTTTTGTGGGGAAGAAGCTTAAATTCATAGTCTACAATAAAGAACGCAAGTAGAGTACTTACAAAAAGTCAAAATAAACAGGATTTTATTTGGATTTTTTTCAACTAAAAAAGGAAAGAACATATAAGAAAATTTCTGAAAAAACAAGGACTATGAATTGCTGACAAGTTCAAACTAGAAAGGGGATACAATGCTGATAAATCCCTGTCCCTAGCATGAGGATAAAAACAGGGGAAGGGTTGAGTTGCCACCTCTGAAAGTATTCAAAAAACATATGGATACGCTCGAGGACATGTTTTAGTGATGAACATGGTGCTGGTTCTAGGTTGATAGTTGGGCTTGAGAGTATTAGAGGTCTTTTCCAGCTTTAATGAATTTTTAATGAATGTTTGCATGAATTGCATGATCAGGCTTGTGCGTTGTGAGAAGGGTTTTCAAAACAATTTCATATGAAAACACAACTTTGCTTGAAGTTGTCTACACTTGGATAGAGGTGCTGCAGCCTACTTGTAGACAAAAGTATAAACTCAAATTTATTTGATACCTTCTATTTACTGAAAAAAAGATTGGTTTTTTAAATTTTACAGTACATGTTTCTCAAAAAGCTGTGGTTTTCCCTGCTAAAGAAACTAAAGGAATTACTATTATCCTCACTATTCCTGAGAATTCAAATGTTTAGTTCCCAAAAAATCTGAGTAATTACTTAATGTACTTGATGCCAATTTTGCTCACCATCGTGAAATATAGTTGTTTCTAGAATACACTCAATTTAAAATGTTAAATTAACTTCATTTATGCTCTTTTAACTGATCAGCTGTGCTCTTTCTAAAACTAATGACAGCAGCCTATCAAGGCAGCTGGGAACTCCTAGAGCCTGCCCTGCAAAATTCATTTTTTAGTTCAGAGACATTCAGGATATGTTTTGCAATGGGAATATAATAGATGGTGTAGGTGGTGCAGTGAACCAGAATACCTGATTCTTATATGTTCCAGCAAAAGCTCAATTTTTTGCATATTTTTTTTCTCCTCCTATTGGTCTTTCTTTTCCATAAGTTAGTTCTCTTCACTCTGCTTGGGCAAATCTTGAAAGTTCAAAGTACATCACATGCTGTGTGTCATATGATGGGTAGGAGAAGACAGGGATTTGAATTTCAAATACCACCCCAAGGAACAACTGTCTGGGGCAAAATGAGTGACATCCAGAAGAAAGTACCTCAATCTCCCTGAAAGGGAGAGGAATCTTTTACAAGGGAGCACTTTCTTGCAGCTCTTTTTAATTCATAGACAGAAAAAAAATACATCCAAAGAATTATCAGTGAAAAACAAGGGTTCAGACAGCACCTTATCATAAGTGATGGAGTTTAAAAAGTAAATCTGTACAATCTTATCAAATGTTTCACATTCTGTAGTACTTATGCATATGCAACTTACCAGAAAATAAAAGGAAAAGAAAAATTAGACAAAAAAAAACCAAAATCAAGTCTCGTAAGACTAGATCTTGATTGAGAGAAGAAATTCTTTCACTGAAAATCAGAGCAAAATCTTTTAATCCCAAACAAACACAAACTTTAAAGTATTACTTGCCATGCCTATAGGACAACAAACAGATGAAAAGTGGGTATAACCCCACAAATAGAAGTAGATAAGTACCAATTCTCTGATATGCTTATTCTTGATTTTTGTCTCCCTTTATATATGGTAGACTGCAAAATTATTTGACATTGCCAAACTCATTTTATGTATTTGATCCACATGCCAAGAAGTAAAAAGCTAGTGAAGATGTTCTTCCTCTAAACTTTAATTCATTTTTCCTCAAAATGTTGCAACCTGTAAGCTTATTGATGCCTTGAGGTTTTCCCTTATATTTTGGGGGGATTTTAGTCTGACTATATAGTTTGAATTATAAGTTTTCCTGAGAGGCCTTTTTCTGAATGTTTACAGTCTTTAAAGATAACAAGGGTAGCAAGACAAAATACAGGCCTAGAACTCCCAGACCTGCTTGAGTGGGTGGCAATTTTGGGGTGAGTACATGGAATTTGAAAGATTCTGGTTGGCTATTTTGGGGGCATAGGTGTTAGATGAACTTTGGTTGAATATTCTAAGGAGTGGATAGTTTTGGAGGTTATAAATGTAAACTGATAATTGTTTTTCATGTGGTTGGATCATAGACAACCCCCAGTAAAAACCTGCACTTTTCCTTTCACCTCTATTAATTTGTGTTTTGGTTTTTATTCCCCTTTTTGATTTCAGGCATCACTATTATGAGCTTCTAAAGCCTAAACCATGATATCATTCTAATAGGTGAGGTGTGGTTAATGTGTCAATGCAGACAATATCTTGATAAGATGAAGACCACTGAATTACTGTTATCTTTAAAAATTAATATTTCTTCTCAGATTTCTTTTATGCATCATTTGAGACTTTATATTGCAGTGAAGGTCCTGTCAGGTAAACTTGGGCTGCAGGAGCTCTTGCTAGGACTTTGCATACAAGAACAGTGAGATCTGGATTCTTCAACTGCATCCTTTAGCAAAGACACTCTGCAGTGACATCAGTTGATTTAAATTTCCATGGAATGCTTACAGTTGTGCTTAAGCTTTCTCAAATTCTTCACCTCATTTATCCCATTTTTTTTTAATCTACCACTTAGAAATGAGGCCCAGGTAAATGTCTGCTTTAACACTGGTTTCTTGGGTAGGATGACACTTTGTGTGTTGTTCCTACACCTGATAATCTTCCATTCACTTATGCTGCTGCCACAATTTCATTTGAGTTTCAGGTCGTGAGAATAGAGTTACAGCCTATGACTCAACTAGGTATGTGACACACATAGTGACCACAGCATCTGCAAATGTGCAAATATCTCAAAGCCACTAGGAATATTTCATTGCCATGAGCAGAGATTTCTTTACTTTCAAAAGTTCAACAATGGGATATCACTAAAGATTTCGAAATCAAGAGAAGTAAATATATTCCAATTTCTAATTGCAGCTGATGATAATAAAGAGCTTAGTGAGGCTCACATCAAGGTTTATGTCGAAGTTTACATTGAATCCAAGTAGTTGTTCTAATAAATATTATGAAGGCATCTCTTTTCCTTTTTTCTTTATTTGACTACATCACAGCCACATTCTGAAACAGCCTCAAGACTGATTATAAATGTAATTTGTTTCCCTTCCATCTACCTTCTGTCTAATCCATAGACTACTGGGTGTATTAACTCGGTGTATTAACCCAGTATGTGTGTTTGGGTGTGCAGCTTCCTAAGCACTTTAGATGCTTTTCCAGCCATACTTGAAGCAGTCTTTGCAGTCTTGCAGTCTTCAAAACTAACATATATTTCAATGTGTCCTAAGTACTGCTTTTAATACAAGTTATTCTGTGCATCTACTCTGTTTGTCTCCAATTTGGAAAGACTAAATTTCAGAGCAGCTGCTTATATGTCTTCACTTCCGATAGACAGCTCAGCTGCCAACAGTGACCTACCAATACTTCTACCTACCACCACCATGATCCTCTTGGTGTTTTACTGAAGTATTCTACATAGATGACTGTTTCAAGACTAATTCTATTGTACTTCTGGGTTAGTGTGTGTTTCCTCTACTAATTATCTAAAAAAGTCAGGCACAGAAGTGTTTTCATGCTGAAATTCTAGCATTTTGATGGATTTTTATGTTGCAACAACTAGTTCAAGTTTTGCCACAAAGCTGTTTAGTCAGGTATTGTGCATCAATGGGAAACAAAAAAGGACAGAATGTATCCCAAAAATTTTCAGCGTTGACACCTACCAACCTTACTGCTTTCTTCTAGTACACTGAAAAATGTGTGCTCAGGATTACAAGAAAACAAGATTCTGAGAAGGAAATCCATAGTCTTTCATTGTGTTACTAAGGGGATTTTTTTAATAGAAAAATAGTGAGTCAACTTTGTTTTGTAGTAATTTATTTCTTCAACAAATAACAGTTACTGACAGTAGAAATAACTGGCTCTAAATATAAACCCACAAGTATCATGTCTGAATGAACTTAATATAGCTGTGTTCTTACTGTTGCAACTGGACTTGATTTCTTGTTTTTTCGAATAATAAGGAGTAATTAAAATATTCACATTCAGTTAAGGTTAAGACTTCCATGAAAATGGCAAATGGGTGAAAACTCTGTCCTGTGATAGAGTCTGGGCAAGACTGTGGGCTGTATTTATTTCATTTTTTTCTCCATTACAAAAGAATTTTGTTGGCAGTTTCCTTTTTGCTATGATTATGATTTTGTGCCTGCATCCGAAATCTTCATCTCTTCTTGATGTAGTGCAGTAAAGAAGTTATGAAAATACATGTACAAATTTAAGACCCTAATATTACTCTTAAATTAAATACCTTCAAGTAATTGAAACAGCTGGCAAATCAGCAGGAAAATGATGATTTTGAAAAATTATTATTTGTCCCTTTTCTAATATTCCTGAGACATAATGGAGAGCGAGCAAAGATTAGAAATAAATGTTTGTATACTTCTAAAGAGAAACACAATTCAGGTAAGTTTCACTTAATCTAGCAATTTTAAAATTCTGTTGAACTTCGGTACAGGATTGGAGGAATGGGTTATATAATTGTCATACACTGTCTGATCCTATTTTGTTTATTATTGTGCTGTAATATGCTACTCAGAAGTATCCAGGGATTCTCTTGGCCTTTTTTTATCCCTTCCTAATCAAACTTAATGAACAGCTCAAAGGCCTAGAGCTACAACCTATGAATGCAATATTTTTGAACTAATTATTCTATTACAATACTTTATGTTATTTTTTTCAAGAGATTTATCTACCTTTTGACAGCAAAAGGTATGTTAAGAATCATGATTTCTCTTCTCATTTGAATGGAAAAAGCTTTCCTACAGTTAGCACTTTGCTAATTCATCACTATCAACATAGCAGTTGAGCTTTTGGTCTTCCATGAGAGCTGGGATAATGCTACCTTTATTATCATTGCCAGCTTAGAAAGTTTTAACACTTAAGCAGGACATTTAAAGATATACTTTGTAATTAGTCACTGACTGTAAAGCATTTCTCTGTATAGAAGGCATAAAAACTTGATGTACATCAAAGAATGTTGGCAGCTGAAGCTCACTTAGAATGTATTTCTAAAGCTGTAGAGAAATCTTTCACCTCACTACTGAAAATTGCAGATGCTTTAAATGCACAGGTATCTATGATTCATGAAATCTTAAGAATTCTTCTTATACCTAAGTATTTTCTTTTATTCTGCATAAGGAAAGTTTGGATTCAGTGGGGAGAACTGAGGTGCTAAGTTGATATCAACTGAGTCTGACTGTAGACTCATGGAAATGCATTTTGCACTCTTAAGTTTCATGGCTGGTCGCTCTACAAAGTGAAAAGGACATGGTAACATTTGGATGGATCCACAAAAGATGAGTGACTGGGATCATCTCTAAAAAACATAAAGAAATGTTCTCTTCAGCTTTTGATGGCAAAAGCTTATTTTTCTACAGCAGTAGTGAGGACAGGGGATGTTGGAGGGAATAAATTAAAGCAGATAGATGAAAGCATAACCTGAGGTAATTTCTGATATGTGTGTAAGAATATGTTCATTCAGATGAATGTATAGGTTTGTCCAGTATGAATGCAGCCTTCCTAGTTTCAAGAGGGAGCATGTAGGCTCTCCATTTTTCTTTTTCTTCTGTACATAGTCTACTTTGCAGATTAATTCAGACACAAGTCCTGTGCTGTTCTCGACAAATGATGATTATTGCTCCTGGCAGATGTGATAAGAATTTATTGCAGGTTTGCCATCCCAAAATATTTTATGCTTGCTTGTCACAAGTGGCTAAATAAGGTTACTGCCTTTTGGGTTGTCACAATGACTTCTTAAAATGTTTTAAAATTAGTTTTCCATCTATTGCTTTCCAACAAATTCATGTCATGTACTGGAAATGAAGAAAGAAATAGAACATGAATGGTAATTAATAGCAAATTGTTAGTCAAATTAGCAGATTTTGGAAAAGACTGTACCCATTTTTTTATAATCATGTAGCTAGCCTCCTGTAATTTTGATTGTACATTTGACATTACACCATAATAGCATTCAAGGGGCCTTTTTCAACATGAATTGAAATCTTTTTGCCATTTAAAACTGAATCCGCCTCCTGTTCATTTAAAATTGGTTTACTTTGATAATGGCTTTATTAATGTGGTCTCGGTGGACTTGAAATGAGATTGTTTGACCATTGCAATGTAGTTTTCATAGGCTTGAAGTAAAATAATTTACTTCTGTAATGTGATTTCCATTTGCCTGCACTAAAATAATTTCCCTCTGGTAACGGGGTTCTCATGGATATTCGCTTCAATTGTTTTGCCCTTAAAATGTTACAATGGGCAGCCTTGTGGTAAAGCACTCAGAATGTAGTGGCATAGTGTGGCTAATGCTAAATCTGCTGTGTCAGACAAGGTCTCTGAAGCAAGGATAAATACTCAGCACCATATTTTGCCCAGGTTCAACTAGACTTTTTTAACTGGCATTTTTATTAACTGCCTCACTATTTCCCTGGTCTTTTTCTGTTCAACTTAATCATGACAGCTCTGAATAAATTCCCATCTAATTTTTTTTTCATTTCAGTTGCTCTTGATTCTCAAGGAAGAAGTGCAAGGGACCTAGTCACAGCTAATTTTCCAGCAGAAGTGATTTCCAGGTCAATTGTTTGACACTCTAAGGCAATACTGTTTGCAAATGGAACAAAATTACCGTTGCTCTACAGAGTCATCTTCCACTTATAGATAACAGTGGAGAATAGCTTTATTATTTGTTATTCGTAATGCACCCTTGCTCCAAAATCCATAGTAGAGGACTAGAAATGGACTATATAATTTCTATACCTCATAGATGTTCTCTCACTCTGGGAAAATCCACACTGGAAATCACAGAGATTTAGTGATTTTACAACTTCAAGCTTTATATAGAGAATTTGGCTGCTTATTTTCCCCTTCCCTCACTCCAAGATACTTTTCATACCTGTCTCACAGTCATTAAAATAAATAGCTATCAGTATTCAGGATTTGTTTTCTGAAAGTTCATTTCCTGCTCTGAGGAGTGAAATAAGAAGCCAAGAGAAATTATTCCCATCAATGCTAGACAACATTTGGGAGATTATGTTGCTGTTCCACCCATTCTGTGAGTACAGGAGGGTTGAGGACTGTCAATCTGGCACCCTTAATGAGTAACAAAATTCACACACTATTTAAAAATAAAAAGCAGTGTAATGTCTCACAGTGAACAAAGCTTTTCAAAATAAGGCCAGCACAGCTTAACATTTAATTAAAGGTGGGTTCAGCAGAATGTCTAGAATTGCAGTGATACTGGGAACTTACGCTTCATTCCAGAGTATTGTGGTTCACAGTCCAGCAGGATCCAAATTGGCTGGAAGAATGTTTTGAGCTGGATTATCATATTTACATGCCTTGTGTTCATGAGTGAGAAATAAAAGCCTGAGTCCTGGAATGAGTATTACAGACTGTAATAAGTAAGACATTGTCTCATGTTTAAAGGAAAGGGTTGCAAATACAACAAGCTTACTGCTGAGGTTTTCTACAGGACAGCACTTCTATTACAGATTTTATCCAAATAAGCACAGAGTTACTGTACAACTATAAAAAGCTGATTAATTTCTTTCTTTTTATATGTATAAATCTGGCACCAAAGAAAAAAGGCTGAGTTTAGAAGCTGATGGTCTGAGGAGAGAAATCTTTGCTGCTAAGATTTCTGCAAATCTCCATAAGCAAATGGAATATGATGTCTAGATGTCTGAAGTATGGATGGAACTTTTAACAATTGTAATATAAATCATACTGGACTTGGTTTTGATTGCAGTTAGAGAATTTCCTTGTTGGTGGAAAGATGAAAGGAGTAGGCAGGGCTTTCTTGGAATGAAATGCATTGAAAAATTCAGTTTTGACAAATATGAAGTTCAATACTGGTTACAGTATCAAGTTAATGAGTTGTTTAAATGGATGTTTATGAGACAATGTTGTGAACACATCAAGAAGTTCATATGAGAGTAGGTTTCCTGTCCCTTTATAAGATGAGAAACCATTTCAGTGACATTTCAAATCTTTCTAGAATAAATATAAGTAAGTTTCTTAAAGCTTCATTACCATTCTCAATTAATGAACCAGAAAGCGTGAGGAGTCTTATGCCTATGGTGAGGGGAGGGAGTTATTTGTGTTGCTGAGTGTGGATCTTCTTTCAAGTTTATGATAATGCAGAATAACCTGGATTGCTGAGGATATATAACAAGAGGAAGCTTGATGAACTGCTGAGGATAAGTAAGGACTGAAAGCTTAAGTGGTAGAGATGATTGTCCTGCTTTTAAGGCTAGAGTACATTAAGTAAGTTAATGTGGCTATCTAAGGACACTGAGCATGCCCAATAAGTGGTGTTAGATTTTTAAGGACTCAGAGCATGCTTTTGTGCACAGCTCCTTATGCCTCATAATCCCTAAAGATGCCATTTTTGCCATATGGCTTTTGTCATTATTCCCAGTCAGCACTTGTTGATTGTTTTGTGGGTTTTTTTCCACTTTGAAACATATTTCCCTTTCATTTCAGAGATTTATCTTTTATTTTGCTCAAAGCTTATCCTGCATACGAATAAATCAAGCCGTATTTCAAGTATTTCTTTGTTTTATTTCAGCTGTATCCATAGATCTAATTACTTAGTACCATTAGTCAACTTCCCTCTTTTTTCTTTCATTTTCTTAAATAATGACTTCTACAGAAGTCCAAGGATCAGTGACTCTAGAGGAAGCTGTTCATGCAACATGAAGCTGCCATGACAATGGACTCCACCATTCGTCACTCTTATCTTGCCTTTTTTTTTTTTTTCTTTTTTTCTTCAGAATTCCTAGTTTTGTTTGTTCACCCATTTACATGAATGTCTGTGTATAATCTTTCCTAACTGCTGGAGCCCAGCAAAGATGATGATCTTGTCTGGAAAGAAGGAAACACTTGGCCTCAGACACCTCTCTTTGGGCTGATGGTCAGTGGATATAGGAGAACAGAAAATAATAGATTTCCATTTTGGTGCATAAACCAGAACGTGGTGATGTTTCTTAAGCCACATAACTGCCAATTTGCCCTGACTTCTACCACTTTGGTGTGATTAGATTTGGTGTGTGCTACCAAAACCCACAGTCCAAACTTGAGGCCTCTATTTATTGAAAGAAGACACAAATTAAAATTTCTCATAAATGCTTGGCTATTTCAAAGTGCCCCATTTGTATTTCACGTGTTATTTTGAGGCTTGCCTCTTTAAACGAGGGTCACAAGGAATGACCAGAGTATTTTGGAGACTGTGCATTAGGGTGTTGCTCATCATGTAATACAATTGCTCTTAAAAGCATGATTGACAAATAAAGCATTGTTAAACATTACTAATTTACTACATTTTCATGCTCAGTGTGGTGGTTTAGCACCATTATATTAACTAGGGGGCACTCTCAATAGTGACGAGAAGAATGAACAGAATTAACAGCAGGAAACAGTTTATTTGTCTGAGACTTAACCAAAGAAAAAGCAAACGGTTTATGGGAGTCCCAGACTTAACACAGAATTAAACCCAACAAAAAACCATGCAAAAGGGGGAAAAAAAAATAAAAAAATGAGGGAACTGCTTTCATAGGCCAGGCAGGCTGGCCCAGGAGAAGCAGTGGGAAGGGAAAGCCGCTTCTTCTTCTCTCTCCCTCTCTCTGATGGTAGCCAACTCCCAGCCATTGAAGTCTCTGAAAAACACAACAGAGTGAAAGGTTCTCCCCCCAACCCGGGATGTTATTTGGGGAAGCTTTCAACCTGCAGTTGTGCTGGTGTGGCTCCGGTGTCGATGGAGGTGGGCTGAGTCAAGCCACGAGGCCTGGGAGTAGGAGAAGGGGAGCCATGCTGCTGCTCTCCAGCTTTGCAGGAAGCCAAAGAGAGTGAACTTCCATTTCTTCGGGCTTTTAAGCTCTCCAAGTCCCATGTGAATCTCGCAGTCCTCTTCCCGGCTTTGCCGCTTCAGATTGGCC
>VXBA01002799.1:0-18243 GCA_013399895.1 Serilophus lunatus | reverse complement strand
CGCTGGCGGGACCAGCCGAGCTCCCCCCCAGCCTTGCCACCGCCTCCGCCCAGCCCGCCCCACAACCCTGCACTGGCACCGTGGGCTCCCGGGTACCGGCCCCGCCACTCCTGGGGCCGGCCTTGCTCCAGGCACTGCAGGCTCCGTGTCCCACCCCAGTCCTGCACAGCCAGGCCGGGGCCGCGCTGGAGCTAAATCATGTCCCGGGGAAAAGCAATCCACGTTTCCATGAGTCGGGGGGAAGTGAGGGAAAAAAACCTGGAAAAACAGGGTTTATACCAAAAACGGGGGATCCCGTCCCCTTTTCCCTGCCCCCACGCTCCAAGAACCCACCAGCACCCCCCTGTACCCCCCTCCCCTTTCAAACTACTACACTCAGTTATTTTTCCCAGACATGTACAGAAAACTCCACATATAAAATCTGAGAATACAGGTGAATGTGAATGGGGGCTGTACCAAAAAGGGGATGAGTGACGGGAAGAAAGTTGATTTTTCCCTCCACTAGCACTTGTTGAAGGCTGTGGAAGGTGAATAGGGCGCTCAGTGTGAATATGACAATGAGGTTTTCTGAACTGATTTTTTTTTAATTAATCGGAATCCACTAATTGATGTAAGGGGTTGATGTTGCTGAGTAAACTCACAAAAGACATTTTATTTAAACCTAGTTATATAACAAGAGAGAAAGCCTCATGCACAATTTCCTCCTCTGCTCCCACTGGTTTAAGGTTTAAGGATTTCCAGGACAGTGGAAAGCATTGGCCTGAGTTGTTTCTCAGCAATTGGTGTACCAACCCACATTCCTCTGTGAGATGGTCCGAAGATGAACCTTTACAGAAGCAGTTTCTGGTGCATTCATCAGTTAATGCATAGAGCCATGCCAGTCAAGATAAAATAACCCAGATTTCATGTATTATTCACATGTAAAGAATGCAAAAGTAGATGATATGCTGATCTGAAATTATTTCACAGAGAACAATTTTAATTATCTAATAAACTTCAGAAAGATGCAAGTTTCTTGACAATATTTTTGGAAACAGATACAGAAATTAGGTCTAGATTTTCAACTCTAGTGGGACTCGAAAATTAAGGTCCTGTATTCAGATGTAGGTATATGTTTTAAAAAACGTTACTTTTCAATGTGCTGTGTACCCAGCATCTCACCTTGATTTGCATTACAGAAAATCAAGGTCAAAGCTAAGCTTGAATTTTTTTCATCTTTTGCAGATTATTTATTACAACAGATGCACAATTGCCTCCTGAGATGTTAGTCTTCCATAGGATAAAGTTTCATCATTTAAGATCTGCTTTTTAGTCCTCTCAACATATTTTATTTCTATATTTATTTTTATATATAGACACCTAGCTAATAGGCGATTGTCTGTCATTTACTTTTGAAGTTGACTGTGCTATATGGGATAACATAAGGAATTGTGCTATTAAAATATTTTGGAAGTGTTGCAATAAAAGCTGAAGAAAAAGCAGTTTGGATTTCTAAGTGTTGCTGACCTTCGATGTGTAGGTGAGACCTTAGAGATGCTGTCCCGCCTGTGCTCCCTGTGAGGCATGTTGGAGAGGACAAAGTTCAGGTTTCCAGTTTCTGCCTGAGAAGAGACGAAAGGAAGGAGAAGTTGTGTGTAATGCTTCAAGGCCTAAGTTAATGTAAAATAAATCAAACCTGAGATGGTGTTTTAAAGGAGAAATCTGGCAGTAACAGAGAGGAGAAGGTGCTGGGCCTGAAAACATATTTATCTTTTTTAAATTCTCACTTTCAAGCATGTCTGGTTTCCAGCCCAGTTTGTATCAGAAGGGATCAATTTTTTCCCCCTGTTTCCCTGTTCTACTTTTGTGCTGGTACTGTCTGAATCCCAGAGTGAACAGCAATACATCATCCTGCTTCAACATCTGCTAGAGCCCCCTCTCTTTCTAATCTGCCCACATCCCCAAAGCCTTTCCCACCTGCTATAGCACCAAATGCTCATTATAGCAAACAGCTATGCCCTTCACTGTCCTTTCTCCCTGAATCTCAAGGTTAACGTGGCACAATGACTATTATTAAATGGGGGTTTTAACAATGCAAAGGCAACCCAAGCTGAAGAAAAGAGCGAGGGTCCAGAAAGGGAGCTGGGAGGAATTGGGTAACATGCCAGCTTTGCTGGCAACAAAGATCTGCAAGAAAGCTGTGGCCAATTTTCCAGTCGAAACATGACTCACTGCACAGAGATGCACCCGAAATAAATAGTTTCCCTGTTCTGTGCCCAGAGAAGCAGGAACCTCACCCTCCTGTGGTTTTGTGTCAGGGTACTGTGGGTACCATTCCAAGATGATTGTTGGACCAGCGCAGACAAAAATGGCAATTTTGAAGGAGATGGTGGCTCTCCGAGTTTTATTTACTGCTTGACAAACTCAAAATCATAAGCAATTGGAAGACCTTTATTTCTACCCTTATTTTTTAACTCATCCTCACAACTTGAAACTATCAACCCACCCACTTAGCTTGCATTATCAGATCCATTACAAGTGGAGCACAGAGCACCTGGCATGGATACATGTGGAATGTGGGAGGAGAAGTGAGAGGTACCGAGGGAGAGGGATAGCTTCACATGCATTGCTGGGAACATGGCTTGCATCTGGAATGCAAGATGACTGCTGTTTTGGAGAATGGAGACTCAGCCTGAGCACTTAATTCTCTTGGTTTGCTTGGGTTCTTAAGATAAGTTCAGGGATGTTACTAATTGGGAGGTTTGGATGGTTTTCTTTTATTGATGTAAATAAATAAATGAAGTGAAACCTTCTTTGATGGTGCCTTTTGGTCCTTGCAGTTCAATGAATGAATTGGACTGCATCCTATTACAAGGACTTCAGATACAATTTGTGAAATCTGAGGAGGCTGCTTACTTCTACATTCATCTCTAGGGCGTGATCCTGGTCTCCATTGCTATCTGTTGCACATCTCCTAAGAAATGACTGCAGTGGCCTTCTCTCATTGCCCAAGCCATGTATTACAGTACACCATGTTGAACATAGCAAGATGTTGAAACCAGCATGCCCTACACTGAGGAGCTAGTTTATGTCTGGGCATGTGCAGTGGCAGACAGAGGGACTTGGAAAGGATGGAGAGAAGAGGATGGCTTGTGTTAGTGTTAGTTGTTGCTGTCATATGTGAGGCTTCCCTGTCGGACGGCAGCTTTCCTGGTCTCTTGGTGGATGGAAATATGTTTCTTCTTTACAACTGTGCTTTTGAGTCCATGGCTCTTTTAACAAGCCACTAAAGGTATCTACCTATCTGTTGGATTTAAGCACTTCATTCATTCACTCATTCTTTTATTCACTCATTCCCTCACTTACTTGCTCATTCAAACTGAACAGGAACAGTTTCTTAGAGAATGACTTAAAAATCCATTTTTAGCTGGACCTTATGTAAATAAAGCTCTACTGAATGCAAATATGCAGAAAAGAAATATACAGGAAGGGGGCAAAACACATTAAATGAAGTGCATTTTTTTCCAAGATATGTCAACAGCCCAAGTTTTCTGCTTACCAAGCTGAAATTCATCAAAGGTGGGGTTATAATTATCTGAAAACAGCATCTGAGCAGTATTCTTCAAATGAAACTTAAAGTAGGTTAGTTATACACTCAGCTGAAAATATAGTAGTTCATAGAGCAGTTCAGCCCCTGAACTTGATACCCAGCCATACAAGAATAAGCTGTTAAA
Source organism: Serilophus lunatus (assembly GCA_013399895.1). Taxonomy (NCBI): domain Eukaryota; kingdom Metazoa; phylum Chordata; class Aves; order Passeriformes; family Eurylaimidae; genus Serilophus; species Serilophus lunatus. Next base: position 14,530 of record VXBA01002799.1, on the reverse strand, counting down.
TGAAAACTATGAAAATAAAGAAGAACAAATGGAGATTGGCTCTGGACTGTAAAAGTGAAATGTCACTTGAACTTGATCGTATTTCTGCTGATGCCAGCTGTGGTTAGATGATCATTTTCAAGGGATGAATATCATGACTCAACTCCTCCTAGCTGTTTGACCCTAACTGGAGTCCCACTTGTGGGATGTCATTGGGGACTTTTCATTCAGTTTTTGTAAAATTGTTTGTGGAATATCTTGTTTTAGAACATGGACAGGATAAAGAAAAAAAGCGCACATTTTCCCCGTCTTTCTTTCTTTATTTATACACACATACACATGAAGGTTAAGGCTTATGCCTGAAAGTCAAAAAAAAGAGGAAAAAATAGCCCAGAGCACTATTAAAAAAACCCCACACAGATTTGTCTGATGACAGCTGTGGGTGGCTATGCTTCAAAGATCCTATAAACCCCTTTCAGCTGGATGAGGTCTTGCTGCAGTTGTGTGTGAGTGATGGCATGTTTCCATGTGCACTTCCTTTCGGTTAGCATCTTCTGCTGAGATTCCCTTTATACTGCAAAGACCACCATTCCACTTTCCACCCACAAACCTACTTCCTGGCCTGAGCAAGACCAATGGACTGCAGTGTGCAGCATCTTGTTGCTCTCCCCACCACCTGCTGAAGATGGGACCACTGTGTCGGGTATGACACAAGGGATGCTGAGTGTTGCTCAGAGATCTCAACATCATGAAATAAAAAGCTGCCAGTACCTAACAAACAAAAGCTGTAAAAAACCTATTTTCCATAACAAGCAGTGTGAGATGCTCAAATTGTAGGTGCATATGCTTATAGCTCACGTCAAGGCTTACAGTAATTGCTGCACATTTTAACATGCATTAAAGTACAAAATGGAGAATATGTAGAAAGAGCAAGCTCTGGAAAACAACTGGTTGGCATTTAAGTGTCTGTGTTGTTTCACTCTGCTGGTTCAAAAAAAAAAAAAAAAGAGAGAAAAACTCTATCCACTATTCATGCTTATATGAGAGAAACAAGAAAAGAGGAAGTATAAAGCCAAAACAAAACGTTGCTTCAAAGTCTGCCTGCCTTGCTGGCTCTACCTCCTCAGAGGCTGACTCAAAGCTAGAGGTCTCAAGTCTTTTAAATACTGCAGGAACTTAGATATATTTCTTAAATATGCATTGTTGTCTCTTTGCTAAAATAAACAACAAATTCACCAGTGAACTTTAAATAACATTAACATTATGACACAAATTAAAATAGCTTAAGAAATGCAAAATTATGGTAATTATGGATGACCTTGACACTAACTGCCCTTTAATCACCATATGGTCTCCTCCCTCTACCAAAGCCAGGAATTAGAGTCACCCTTCACTTTGAGCATCTTGGTTTTAAACTTCCTGTTTGCACCATACTTTCATGTCTCTGAAACTTCCTGGGGCAAGTATCTCAGGACTCATCCCAAAACCTGAGGGTCCTTGGTGTCCAGCTCCCACTGTGGCACCCAAATACAATGGCATGTACATGTATACCTGTATGTGCATCTATACCAGCATGTGTGTACACTCCCTTTTATTTCTGCAGGCACAATATCAGTCACCCCTGAGGATGGAACTGATCTATTGAGCCATGGGATCAGCACTCAGAAATCCCTCTGTATCTCTGGGGGATCTTACTTTACACGTAATTACACATGTGTGAACATGTGTAAAAAAAGCATGATGTTTAAAATACTAAAATACTGAATGATCAACAAGGTACTAGAAGAGTTTAAGCACCTTATGCACACTGAATTATATCCTCTTGGATATACATACACACACAACCTATTGAACTGACTTCATGGCATGACCACTTTTTTTTTTTTATGACTTATACCTCATTTAGTAGACAGGAGGAATGATGCTTATTTAATGATGAGCCTCTTGACGTTTTGTTTTTTTCCCTTGAACTGCATGTGTCCTTATGCCTTCCTCACTTCCCACAATCCAGACTTGTGCCTTCTGCAGTACATATTTTCTAGCTGAGCCACCAGCGAAACAGAGCTCCTACATGTAGTAGTTTCCTGAAGTTTGTTGTAGTGGTGCAGACTCTACCCCAGACTTACTCCTTTGGCTCCAAGCTATCGCAGTCCAGTGCCTTCCCACTCTCCTTTCACAAATACCTTTATTTCATCGCCCAGACAGCCAAAATTTTCACCAACCACTCTTTTTCTCACTACCATTTGGTCATGCACTAAAGCAAAAAACTTCCACTTGCACTAGCTCCATAAACCTTGTTAGACTCTTACTACTTACTGGAAATGTGAGAAGAAAACCTCATTATCTATCCCTACAAAGCTTCGTAACATGCTAGTCCTACTAAGTCTGCTTTTAGGCATAGAGCTAGAACTCTGAAGGAAACAAGACCTTGCTGCCATGGCCATTGTTCCCCCCTTTTTGGAGGTTCCCGCTGATGGCGGGTGCCCGGGGGACGCGGCAGCCAGCCCGCGGCTAGTAAAAAAAACATGACACCAGCAAGTGGCAGGCTCACGGTTTTTGGCAGGAACCGCCATTTTATGGAGCTGAAGATCTTGGAAGGAGGGGTGGAGCCCAGACCGCTAGCCAATCCGAAGAGGCGAAGCCAGGAAGAGGATGACGAGATTTGTGCGGGACTTGGAGGACTTAAAAAGCCTGAAAAACAGAAGCTCTCTCTCTCTCTATTGGCTTCCTGCGAGCTGGGGAGCAGCAACACAGCCCCTCTTCTCCTGACTTCCAGGCCCCACGGCTTGACTCTGCCCACCTCCATCAGCAGCAGAGCCAAGCCAACACAATCGCAAGTGGAAAGCTTTCCCCAAGTAGCTTCCCTGGGTCCGGGGAGGTGCTTTTCATTTTTTGTGTTTTGCAGAGGCTTCAAGGGCTGGGAGTCATTACCATCAGAAGGAGGCAGAGAGAGAGAAGAGGAGCGGCTTTTCCTTCCCACTGCTTCTCCTTGGCCAGCCTGCCTGACCTTTGAAAAGCAGTTCCCTTATTCCCTTTTTTCCCTTTTCCCTTTTTTGCATGGTTTTTGTCGGGTGTAATCTCTGTGTTAAGTCTGGGGTTCCCTTAAATTGTTTGCTTTCTTTGGTTGAGCTCCAGACGAATAAACTGTTTCCCTGTTGTTTAAATTCTGTTCAGTCTTCTCATCACTGTTGAGCGCGCCCCTAGTGCAAAGCAGTGGTCTTAAACCACCACACCTTACACTTATGCAATGCAGTACAATTTGTGTCTGGATAAACATCATATAATATTTATATTTTTCATTTCAGAGGGATTTTTGTCAGACTCACAGTCAGACCTTTTGGCACTCTGTGTTATTTGAAATTTCCCAAGCACGTGTAACAAAAACGCAGTCAGTTTAATACAATTGTCAGCTTTTTCTCAGTCTGTGTTGAGTCTGTGTTTGTCTAATGTCCGGTAGATATTTTCTGCTTATTAAAGTCAATAAATCTGCTACTTTGAAGATAAAGGCACATTTCTTGTGGAGCTACTGTATGTTGCTCTCTAATGCTGCAGCTTGTCCACTGTGTTCAACAGCAGAGCAGAAAATGAAACTGGGAGTATGTCTTCATCAAATAAGGAAACATGCAGGGGAGCTATGTGTCCTCTTGTTTTCTACCTGGATAAAGCACGCATCTGGCTTTATTGTATTCTTATTCTTATGTATAAATAGTCTCTTCACAAGACGTATCAACAGTACTTGCATATTTCCTGGCTTTGCTTCAGGTTGATTTAGACTTCCCAGGTAGAATGTTCACTCTTGTAATTTTATGTTGATTACTTAAAATTGTCAGTTCTCTCTTTATTGTTAGAGCTGACAATGCCTTTGCCTTTATTGCTTGTTTCACCTGTAAACATTTGACATTTTTTGTCTTGTATAATATTTTATTTTCCCCACTATGACAAGTTACTGTTTGAGCACATTGCCATTGATCCAACAAAATCCACTTTTCTAGGAACATACCTCTTCACACTTTTGGATGTCTGTGGTCCTAGTAGGTTTCCTACTCGTGTGTTCGTGCTGTGAGCCAGAGTCAAGAATTGCTGATTTGCTTTTGGTTACAAAACCATGGTATTGGTAATGTCATGGAAGTGGCGCAAACCACTGCTTTGTTTTCAAGTGTACTGGGATAAGCAGGTATATATATATTATATATAAGTTCTATGCATTCTAGTCCAGTTCCCATTTTTAACTATAGAAGTTCTTGGATACGTTGTAAACACAGGGAGACCAAATTTTTAACTTTTGAAAGAATTACCCTGTTTTCTATTCAGCAGGCTCCCTGTTAACACACTGTATTTCTTTCTACTCTCTGTCTTTATCTGTGCCCTCTTTTCCCCTCTGGCTTTCAGCTTGTCCTTTTCCTTCATTTTCATTTTGTGCTCAAACCTTTTCCTTTCTCTTTCCTGTGAATACAGACCTGGCCTTTCCACACTTCTTACCTTAAGGCTTAGTCTTTTTCTTCCCTTTGGCACCAGGTATAACTTTCTATCTCTCTCTTTTTTTATGTTTTTTTTGACTTACTCTCCCTGACTTGCCACATCTAACACAGGTTTTTTGTGGAGGGAGGGATGAGAGAGGGGCCTGCCTTTCTCAAAGAGAAGGGCTATCATCTTCTGCATCACCACCTCTGTCAGATGCTCTCTGCAGCTCTGGTGACAGACTTTGATAGCCAGGCTTTCTCACTGACTTGTCTTGTATCTATATGTGCAAATGCAGGGCCATGACTGCAGATATGACATCTCCTCAGGATGCACAGAGGGAGCATGCTCTCACCCCAGATGCTGATCCTCACACATTCAGGTTATCCTGGTTTTATTGGTTCAGGCTTTGGTAAGGAGCATCCAATTTCTCAGTGTCTTGTTAAACCCCTTCTTATCTGTTAAGTCATCTCTATCTCATACTGTGTAGAATATATCTCAAGGTATTTACTCAATATCACTTCTTCCTGTTAACAAACATGATGTCTGCACACAGAAGAAATAACTGTTTCCCATATATCAGCAAACTTATAGATTTTCACTTTCATTGTTAAAAACAATTAAATCCATTTTCCTTGAAAAATAGCATCTGTTCCTTTGCAATTTGTTTTTTTAAATCTATTCCTTTGTGACTCCGTGACTTTAGAAAAACTTTCTGACTTTCTGTCTGCTGCAGAGGAGGAGGTGGATTTCTCTCTGGCACCTGGGTGATATCTTCACCTCCTTAATGCCTGTCTGCATTTCTGACCTCAAGTCCTGCCAGCTTGATGTCTCCATCCAGCACTGGCTGCTTTTCTTTGAGAAGTTTTTTCCCCTAATTATCCAAACCGTGCCCATCCTTTGTGTCAGGAGCACCCTGACAGCTCTGTCCAGAGACTTGAGTCTCTTTTTAATCTCTTTCCCTTTAATTTTTGGTGAGTCTTTTCCTGTGTTTTGCAGGAGAGGAAGTAACTTCCTGCTAGGCTAAGTAGAAAGTTTTATTTGTTCTTTTCTCATTTCTTCCCCTTTCTTTCTGTCTCCTCTGAAACAGATTCATGCAGTTCTCTAGCTGTGTCTTCTTCAAAGGGCAACAGCCTGAAGTTGAAGGGGACATTTATTAAGAGTAATGCAATCAAAATGTGCCATACATGATAAAGGAAGTAGAAATAACAGAAAAGTCTAGATTTCGTCATGGGCTCTGATCCTGAATTCTGACTCAACAGAAATTATAAAAACTAATGTTCATTAGAGAGCAATGGCTAGACATGGAGCCATGGCTGTGTTGAAGGAAAATTGCAGTTGAAGAGAAAAAAAAAAGTGTCTGGCTGGAAATACAATGTACAAAGGAATGGAAAAACACTTACTTGTCTATGAGAACTAATGCTATGCAAATTAATTCAATTCAGCATTAACTTCATGCAGATCCATCTGCATAGCATGTTGCAGGCTCTTGAGGTGCTGTAGCTGTTCCAGATTGCTGAACGAGACCCCATCATTTGAGAAATGTTGACCAAAGTCAGGATTTCAAATGTCTGGTGTTACTGGTCTTGATCATGTCCTTGTGCTGCTCCTGTTCCTTTGCAACAGTTGTGGAAGTCACATTATCTTGCAAAGGCTCTGGTTAGCCTGTGTCTTCACTGAGCTTTTTCTGCATCTCTCCTGTGGATATTTAATTTCTTGGGTTTAAAGTGTCTATAAAATTTTTCTTTACAGATAGAAACTTACTTCATGTGATTTGTGTGCTCTGTGCCAAAATAGATTGTCATGCAAACCTGAGCCTATTTCTTCCTTGAGTATATAATTTTTCACATGCAAATAGAGCTGCTTGTGTTCATTTTAAAATGCACTTTATAATTATTTTTACTTTATTTCCCCCCTCCTCAAAATAGAAAGCAATCAAAATGAAAGCAGACAGTCAGGAAAATGTTTAATTGAGTGTGATAGCAATTCTTACCAGCATCAGAATAGATTCTGCACAAAAAACTTTTGAAGCACCTTCATTCACCTTATGTGCATGGCTGTCATGCCAGTATCTGAGAAGTACCAGTTTAGTGCAATGGGAAGTGAGCAAGGAATCAATGCCAGTATTTTCGAGCTTAGGGAAAAATATGAGAAATAATATCACTTTGCATAAATGTCATTCACTCTGTGGTGCTGCCTAAATTCATTATCTAAATAAGAAAGTAAAAAAAAAAGCTCCAAGCATTTGTACAACACAGCTGAGGTCTCTTTCACAAAGGATCAGACAGAGAATGCCAGTGTTAAGGTTATTGCTTCCAATGTGAGGCTGCCCTAAGTTATGCTTGCCAAAACAGTCCTTCTGCTGACCTAGGCAGGCTGAATGAATGAACAAAGGCACCCAGTATGGTTCTTTGCCACCATGCACCTCCACAGGTAAAGAGGGTCTAAAGGCATTTCAGTGGAGTGGCTGCAACTTTGCACTGATGACCTTCAGGTCATGCTGCACCAGGGTTGCTCCCAGACAAGAGGTGGCTCTACTTCAACTGTCTCTCATGTCCAGACACCCAGAAAACCTGATAGAAAGGCCCACAAATTGTCTGCAGTCAGACAAAAGACAGTGGTATCCCAGTAGAAAGCATGTTGTCTTCATCCTTTGGGGTCATACAAGGGCACACCAAGGTCCCCAACTGGAAGTCTTTCTCTTAACCAACTGTAAATCAAGCATAGTTCCTCTGCTATGAAGCTTTCTTGCAAAATTACAAGAAGAGCCAGGTCCCAGCTGCCTGCTCAGCTTAATGTAGTCCAGATAGTTGATATGGGTCTTGTAAAGAACACTGCCTCTCATCCATCAAAAATGCACAAACTCGCAGTAAACCTACAGGTCTCATCAAGGAAAAATGGCATAAAAATTAGGTGTGTATTTTATAGGGGAGAAAATTTGGCAAGAATTTCTTACTGGGAGCAGAATCATCAGCCAAGGTGGAGTAAGATATGTGAACCCACATTGAGGGAAACTGAAAAACTATGCTACATACTGTTCCTTCCAAGGCAGCAAAAATAGCTTGGAAAACATCTTTCTTTTTCAAAACAAAGATAAAATATATAGCTTAATATTTTGAGTATTCCACACAAGCTAGATAAAATTTTCATGTAAAATATAACATGAGTGCAGTTTTGTAAAGATTTCTTAACCTTTTTTTTTAATGATGACAAATCACTACTGCTGTAGTACGATTATAACAGCTGTTCTAGCCAATACTACCAAAATGTAAGGTGCTTTTAGGAACCTTCCCTTGTGAGTTATGTCTCTTTTGCCATTACATGAATGAAAGAAAGAAAAAAAAGGAAAAAAAAGTTTGAAATTTGTGTTCAAAGCTTCCTTACGTAAGCTGCATGCAAAACATGACAAAACATCTGCAGAACACCAGGTAAGTTAAATCTCAGTCATCCTGCATATCATTGCTTTGATTCTGTGTGTTTTCAGTGTTTTGTTTGTAGGGTTTCTTTAATCATTACATATGATGGAGGCCCTGAAGTTGTGGCTTCTTGCACTTGATGACATAAAAGCAAAGGGGAAAAAACTGTCCTGCTGTATTTGAATGAGACTTGTGGAATTTGCTCTTTTATGAAATGCAAAGTGATCCTTAATTTACATTTCGAAGTGCTCTAAAGGTCGGAGTACCTTTATTTCTCAGTCACAGCAAAGTCTGACAGAAAGAACAAGCCTTTACATTAAATTTATCCTGAATGGAAGCATGCTAAGACACATGCTGGAAGGACAAGTGTGTAACTGTAGAAGCAATACTAACTTTCATTCTTCACCTAAGAGAAGTGCTTTCCAAAATGTGTGTCCTCTGTGCATTTTATCTCTTCTGTCCAGCCATGTTTCACATAAACCATCTTACTGATAACCCAGAGAAGGTTACAGCCTAAGCCCATTGAAAAAGTGCAACAAGAGTGAAATAGTTCATATTCCATGTTCCATAAAATTAACAGTGAGAGACAGAGAGAAAATGTTCTTTTCATTGCAGCTGGCACCCTTTTTATCAGGTACTCTATATAAGCAAATACGATATTGAGCTGTCAAACCCGAGGTCATGGCTGTTCCTGAATTGAAGCGGTTTAGAATATTTTAGTCTGCATTCATTACAAGACACAATGTACAGTTTTGAAACGCTCTTGTGGCGCCAGCATGTGATTATGGCAAGACGGACTGACCACTGGGAAATTGCTGAGCTAACAAGGAGAGGAGCCGGTCTGCATGGTGCCAGAGCCAAGTTTGCAGACAGCCATCACACCAGCGCACCTTGTAATGATAGATCTGCAGCACTCTGTTCTTGGGATGCTGCTTGAGGGGGATGGTGTGTTTTCCTAAGCAAAAGGGAGCCTGTGTTTCCAAGGAGCTGTTAATGAATCCTCTCTGCTATCCTTTTTTGAAGATTTTTTTAAATCTTTGGTGTGCCTATATGGGTTGTCTGTGTATAAATTGTCCTTCTAACTTTCTATCTCTCCACATTTCTTTGAGTTACTTCTTTTATTTTTTTTTTCCCCTGTCTTTTTTACAACTCCTCAGTAAAAGTTTGAAAACCTAACCACAATGTAAAACACATAAAAATAATACAAAAAATCAGCTTCATATTTAGTGGTCAACCTCCTAAAACTCTTTTTAGAGTGACCATTATGTGAGGCAGGTATAAGCCAGACACCTTAAAAATAGTGACATTTTGGTCACAGAACACAGTCTATTAGTCTGTGGAGGTTTTTTGTGGGTCAAGAATGTCTCTCAGCCTGTTGTGACTGTTTTCCTCTGGACACAAATGTTCACTTCCCCCTCCTCCCCTTCCAATTTCAAGGAGCCTGTTTATTCAGGGTGGAAAAAGAGTACACGAGTTGTTAAATAGGAAAAGAATTTAGATTCAGATGATAACCATGACACAAAGATTTCCCTGAAACCTAGGGCAAAAATTTTTACCTAATTTGCTGCTCACATGGTAGCCAAAGCGAATTTTTAATATACAGTACAAAAGTGCAAAAAAGCAAGAATAAAGCCTGGTACATTTATTTACATATTGTTTCTTCAAACAATAAGAAACATTGAGGTTGTTTTGGTATTTTTTCCCCCCACGATTCAAAATGTTATGCTAAAAAATTGTGGGCTGTCATCAGAACCACATTTAAGCTGACCTCAAGCTCCTTGTTCTCTATCCTTTTGTGGTGGAGCTTTCCTCAGACCATTTATACTTTTAAAATACCTTTCTAAAAACTTCTTTCATATTTTCAAACCAACAGTCCCTGACTTGTTAAGGTGACTCCTGAACACGCCATCACCTCATGATGCATTGATGTGTCCCCTTAGCTTGGCTAAAGCAGGTAGTGATACGTGAGTATGTAAAAAAAGAATTAAAATATGGACAAAGCCATTAAAAAAAAATAAAAGCCTAATTATCCATATCTCTTAAAAATCTCACAGAATAGCCTGGCTGTATTTAACATATATAATATACATAAATAAAAAATATATAACATATATTTTTGAGGCCCATGTTTGTGTGACATTCTGTAACCGTGAGGCAATATAAGGGCAGTGTCCCGGCTGTGCCATTGCCCTCTGAGTGATCCACAGGAAGTTAACAACAAAAAATATAAAACTTTGTGTCCCCATTTGCAATCTGTTAAGGGAAGCCAGCCTCACAGAGCATCATTTCTAATGCTTGGAGAACTTTGCATGAAAGACATTCAACAAGAGGCTGTTAACAAAAGTGAGCTTTGGGAACTCTAGATTATTGAACTAGGGCTGTGCAAAATTCACACTGAATTTGATACATGCAAATTTATTTTTCATTTTAAGTGCACAAAAGGCTAAAAACCCCAGAAATGCAATTGAAATATCCTCATGTCACTGACTGTCACCTACGTCTTCAGGCTTCTTAGCATCCTCTTCAGAAGTTTTCTCTGTCAAGAGCTGGTCCTCTGTCCTCCCCCACAAAGTCCTTCCTTTCATCCTCTTCTCCCCTTGTGCTCTTCATCTATTAAAGATTCTTCTGATACTCAGTTAAAGGCTTTACAACCAAGAGATTTTCAGAATTCCAAAAGGTCATTGAGGCACAGCTCTTGAAAAGGATTTAGTTGTTTTACTTTTATCTAAATTAAGCTTCTTTAAAGGGTACTTTAATAGGTGTTTTGGCATTTTAGGGATCTAGACCTTGGTATGTAGCTCCTACAGGATTCAACAGCAGCTACGCACTTAATTTTTCATTTCTCCTTGCAGGTACACATAGAGATAATCCTAATGGACTACAAAGCGTCATCCAATTCATACCAATTTTTGCCTTATTCTGAAATTTCTAAGTTAGATTTTTTTATGCTACTGTCATGCTGACTATTCTGGGCTTTATTTTAAATAACAAGGATTGTATTTTTAATAGTAAAATTCTTAGTTATGTAAATTGGAATTCACAATATCTTTATTTTTCACAACAGATGCTCTGTGAATTGTATGAACTTGTGAATTTCAAAGCTTCTCTGAAGAATTCAGAAGCGCAGTTAAAACTTGTAAAGTTTAACGGGATAAAAGTGAAAATATCCCTGGGTCCTGACATCTATTTGCTCTAAACCTTACTTATGTAAAAAATGCCAGACAAACTTTTTTTCCCCATGCATTTTAATAGCTATGATGTTTCATTAGTAGGGCAAACATAAGCCATTTATGTTGTACAAAGAATGTAACCTAAAGATGGTCTCTTAAGAGCCCCGTACAAAATACAAAATAACATGAAAATTCAAACTACCTGCACAAGGACATTGTCATTAATTGGTGTGCTTTAGGAACAACAATTTATAATACAAGAATCTCAAGATTTGACCAGCTGCTGCTGAGAACACCTGAGAAAGATCTGGTATGTTTTTGTGCACAGCTGATTCCCTTCCTAACACGTTCTGTGCACTGCAAGTCATCCCTTGCCTGAACACAACTCAGTTGTTTTGAGACATTTTCTTAATGAAACAACAGCCACACAGTTTTGCATTCACTTTGCATCATTTGTGTATTAAGTTGCTTCTGTAGCTGCTCCAGCTCTTAACACTGTATTGTACTTCTCTTAGGAAGAAAGCTAAAGTCCTTGCTTTGCCTTCAGACCATGGAGGGATTGCAAATGCCAGTTCTCCTTGCAGTATCTTACAGTGAGATGGGAAGTAGGTGGAGGAATAGCTATGACAAGGCAGAAGTGCAATGTAGGAGACAATGTGGGAACTGCTGTTTTCCTAAAACCTCCCTGAAGTGAGACATGGGGCTGTGCAACACTTGAAAAAGCATTATGTTGTTGACACCCAAGTAGTTCCATGGACCCCTTCTGAATCCCTGTATTTATAAGTTATTTATATAATTATTTTTTTGCAGTGGGGTTCTCTCCCTGCTCTCTTCTGTATGAATTCTCCTGTATGGGTTCACTTTCTACTTGCTGCAGTAAGTAAAGGAGCAAATAACTGCATAGCTGCTGCCACTGTCATGCACACAGCTGCCACAGTGACAAATACCAGGAGGACCACATCTCCCATTACGCCAAGCCATAGAAGGGATGCACTGGAACAAATGCTCGGTTTGACTGTCAGTTCTCAGAAGTGTCACATATTTCTTTGGAGCTTGGGCCTGTTGCAACAGCTGTTTGTAAACACTGTGAATCCAGCATTAGGACTAGGGAAAGAGAATGTTTTTTTCCCAACTTCTAGCTTTCTGAACCATCCTTAAAAATGTCGCAAATACACTGGCATTTATGCTGTTGATCTAAATAGCAACCAGTCTTGGTTTTCAGCTGTGGAGGCCAGTAGGCAGGCTCAGGCCCCATCCCAGTGTTCTCCTGTGTCGGTTGACTCATTAGCAAGTCTGAGAATGTGCATCAGGTTGTGCCTCCGGCAGAAAAACATAGCAAGCAGCTAGAGGAGCATTTGGGAGCTGAAGAGGATTTGTTCGTATTCAGTCTGATGCTAAAAACAAAATTAAAAAATATATTGCTAAAATTGGTGAGCAGCATTCCAGTGGGGTATGCTAGGCAGTGAAAGACAAGATCCACAGAGGATCATTTGGTGAAGCATAAGCGTGTAAACAGGGCTCAAATGATGTAATTTAAAAATTACATTGGCAGTAGCGTTGTAGGGACATAGATCAACTCACAGCCCTATGGTTGCTGTTCTGCAGGCTGAGAGTTTCTCCTCCACTCTCCAGCAGTAAAAACTATACAAAATTGGATTGCCATGGTATGACAGGATTGCCTGGAAAATGCTCTTCTACACGTGTGTAATTGAGGGAGTGCAGGCAGGAGTCAGAAATGCCACCTTTTGCTGTTTCCAGATGTACTTTGCCTAATGTAAAATTATGTTGATATTTAAGTCATAGCATAGAGGAAAAAAAGGAGTTAAAAGAAAGTCCTCTGGCTTTGTGCTTGAAAGAAAACTTACCTCACAGCCCTTTAATGTTTAAAGGTTTAGTAGGATTTTCCTCAGAGGTGTCTCAATTATAAGGTTGCAATTCCCATCCAGTCTGACCAGAGAAAAATTTGAAACCATAATCAGGAAGGCCAGCTGCCTGACATTATTGACATTATTTTGCCCCAATGAGATAAGAAGGTCTAAGTTTCATATTGTAAATTGAAAGTTTCCTTTGATATTAATTTCTTGGGCTGACTAGTGATGTAAATAAACTACTTTTGTATCTTGAGTTGTAAGGCAACATATTTAAGCATGGGAAATCTGAAAACAGACATTAAAATATGCTATTACATAGGTACCTAAACAAACAGCTTTTAGAGAAAAAAGTAAAGAAGAAATGTAAGGATCAGCATCTCAGAAATATAGCAACAGAGATTGTAGTTTCTGTCAAATACGTTGCATTAGAACCTAAAAAATTCTCTCAAGTGACCTGCATAATTTCATATAGCACTAGGCTAACAACAGAAACAGGAACAGGATATGAAAGCCTTAGCTCATAGGATTTAGACTCTAGAACTTGTTTCATTTACAACTTAAGTGCTTCAATAACTGCTTCTAGTGAATAACTAGAAATTTAAAGAAAACTCTGATCAGTTAGTGAACATGTTTCAGTTTGGTTTATCATGACCTTGGAAGGACTTGAACATCTTTTGGGATGAGAAAACCTGTTGAAATTTTGTGCTCTCTGGCAAGAACTCCTTCGATGATAGTGTTTGCTCTTTGGGAAACTTAAGGTGTTATGGCTTCTTATTTAAAAGCTTGTGGAAAATGAGTCACACAGATTTCACCAGAATAACCACATGAAGGAAGAAAGGTCTGTACTAAAAAATAAAGAGTTTCATGCTTGCCAGTATGTTAATTCTCTCCAGCACATCACACTTTTATTTTAAGGGACTCCACTGAGAAAGGAACCACCAATCTGTGAAGGAGTAAAATTATTACCATAGAGTCCAACTACCCCTTTTATCACCATGGTGTAAGGCAGACACCTATCATAGAGTATATCTATTGAAGTCTCCCTACTTTCTTCTGTGTTAATTCTCTTGTCAGGACCCTAAAAATCAACCAGTTATCCCCAAGCTTGTCATAAAGCCAAACAACTTCTCTTTTTCATAGTAGCATTAACAAGGGTTTTGCTGTTAAAAACAGGAGGACTCCATCAGCAGGAAGATAATTAACCAGAGAAACTGAATATTGTGTATAAGGCATGGACTCTGCTAAAAGCATTATTTTCTTGTGAGTGTTTACTGTCTAACATAAAATTACTAGAAAAATGTAGCAATTCAGGCTCATACAAAACACTGTCCCAAAACAATACTAAAGATAGAAATAGATAGACTGTAACCCCATACATTGAACTTAAGCTCAGCAGAACCCACCTAGAGTAAATGCATAGTCTCCAGTAATTTTGTCAGCAGAGAAACTAATATGCACCTAGGTTATTTACTATTCGGCAAATAAAATCACGATTGAAAATATGGGGTTATTTGTGTTCTACAAAGCCTTAATAACACTGTAAATGTTATTATATAAACTGATTTTATTTAATAAATTCAATACTATCATATTGCCCTTATATTTTAGAAAAAAAGGTTTGGGAAGGTTTGTGAAG
>VXBA01002798.1:48599-96775 GCA_013399895.1 Serilophus lunatus | reverse complement strand
CGGGTTAAACCACTACAATAGGCATGACGCTGAAGGCATTTTTCAAAGGTATTTTCAGCTCCACCAGGGATTTTGCTGAGCAGTGAATCATAAGTGACATTTACCATCTCACCCACATAGTAGGCTTGTCTTTTTTGGCCACCAGTTTCAAACTACTCCTAAGAGATTTCTGAACCAGCTTGTCTACTGCTGCACTACTGTTAACTAAAGCTCTCCCCCACTCCTCCAAGCACACTGTGTTGTGACCATACACAAGGAAAATGCTTTACTCCATTTGGGTTTTCAATCAGCTTCTCCCACATGCCACTTTTATATATTTTTCTTCTTACCAGGTCTTTGTCAAATTTATTTCCATTTGCCTCCCCCAAGTGTTTCATGCAGCCTGCCTACTGCATGTTTTATGACTTCCTCCCCTTTTCACTGCAGACTTCTTCACCCTCTTGCAACCCTCTTGGAGCTCGTATCGAAATCCAACCGCTGATTTTTTGCTAGTGCCCTCAGTGAAAGCCATGCACTATACATCCCATACATTGATTCCTCTCAAATCCAAATCTTCTGGTAAGTGTGGGAGTCAATACAACTCCACCTTGGGCTCTGCAAACAGACACTTTATCTGCAGCCAAATAAAAAAGGGATGCAAACACACACACTACTAATGCATCTGTGGAGACTCCCAACAAAGGAAGGATGCTACCCATCCTCAATCTTCCCAGGCATGTCACCTTACCCAGTGAAGGGCATTGCTATATTACAGCAACTCTCAACAAGATTTTGTTTCACTCTTACCCTCATCAGAAGAAGCTGCATTTTCTTTAATCTCTTCTTCCACCACCTTGAACTTTGACTTGCTATTCCATTTCTGGGCTATTATGATTATCACTACAGGAGGAGTAACCTGGTTCATTGACATCTAGAGGCCTCTCGCTGCCTTCCAATACACATTCAAAAAACGGATGTTTAAATATTGCTTGTCAAGACACAGGATGGTTTTGTGGGCTTTACCAGGCTTATTATTTGGACTCTGCACCTGCTGAGGTAAAAAGGCCTGCAATGGAAGTGTTTTCACCTCAATAGGGTGGGTGGAAGGATTATGTAAACAACGCATCTGTCTGGAAAGAGGGGCCTTGACAGGTCCCATGTTGTCAAAGGACAATTGTGACTTCTTGCATTTCAAAAGTCACGCTCAGATGGTTTCATCTGAAACCCTCTGGGTAATAGTAGCCTTTTGAGGTTATGATATCTCTGGATGGAATTCAATAAAAGAAATTAACTTTCAATTGAAGCCCTGGAACGCCGCCAGACAGCCCCAACAATGCGATACGTCTCCAAAGAAAATTGGACTGAATGCCCCCCTCCTTTTTTCTCCTCCCCTTTCCATTTCTCTCTCCATCTTTATTTGTGCTTTTAACCTTACTTGTGAGTTCCTTCTTTTGTTTTTTTTTTTATATATTTCCTCTCCCAATAAGCTTGAGATCCTGAAGGTTTTCCAAACAAAAAAAAACACCTGGGACTCAAAGAGTAGTAGCCAGTAGTAGACACACACTCTCAACAGTAGCAATGACAAGTCGCTCTCAATAGCTGACCTTTGCCACAGACGTGAAAGGAAAAAGAATGGAACCTCTGCTCTAGGTGAAGGGGGGATATTATTAACACCACCAGCTTCCTAGGCCTCTTTAAGAAAGCTGGTTAATATACTTATTTGCTTAGTTTAAGGCCAAGGGAAGGGAAAAAGCTCACAAAACCTGCCTCACTGCCAGAGGCAGAAGTGATGGCTTTTTGCTTGGGTTGTCATTCTTGATGACCTGGGATTTTTAATTTTTTTTTTTGCCTCCCACCCCCTTTTTCCCTATTTTTGGCAAGAGCTGTAATTGTCTGTCTTCTCTTGGTTTTGATCATCTAGGCAGATTAATAACAGTGCTTAGTTGGGAGGCAAAAGATGCATCTATCATGGGAAAGCATTCATCCTCTCCAGTGTTGTTCTTCATCAGTGATCCGCTTCTTGAGTTGTTACCGTTACATGTGATTTTCTTTTGATTTTGATCAAGTCAAATGGCCACAGGAACTGCATAAAAAAAAATACCATCCCCCATGCCTTGGAAACAGACTATAGATCCCTTTCACAGGTTTTTGTGTTGAAGTTCCTTGTGGTTTGCATTTGATTCATCTTGGGCTGTATCCCTTCTTTTACCTCAGTTCTACAATGATTTACTCTTCTTACATTAGGTTAAGACTTCAAACCCAGTAAAGTAGCAGCAATGTTAGAGCTAAAAAAGTCTGACCTGCTTCCTCTTCCTACAGTGTTGTTTGTCCTTTCATCCTTCTAAAGCTCACAAGCTGCACAGGTTCAGGTCTGGTCAAGTGTCAGCTGAGAAAACAGGCATGGGGTTGTGAGGGGAAGAGGGTCATTTGTTCTGTACATGATGCTCTCTTCTGATCAGCCACATCAAAAGAATGGTGGGGGATGCTCAGACACCATCTTTTACAAGGGAGGTCAAACCAAATTCCTGGCTCACAGGGATCCTTGGGATCCCCTCGCACTTTCAAGAGAGTTTTCCCATTGTTGGCATCAAAGCCAAATCTAGAACACAAGCTTCTGAGCTACAAGTTTAAATCCCACTCTCATTTCAGATTATTCCATTTTTAACTGTTTTACCCTAAACTGTTCTCTATATACTGCTAAATAGCTGTGATAGGACTGACTTATTTCATAAGAGCAGGTGCAGGTAGATAGAGTTCCTTGCAAAGACTTTGCTTACACAAATTCAGAGTCCAGCAATGGAATTAAACATGCTCAATCCCAGTTTCCTGCAGAAAACTCTTCAGGTATTGCAGAAGCAAGCAGGTGGCAGCTCTGGTTAAATTTTCATGCACAAATATTGAATAGGGGTTACTTGTCTCTGACATTCAAGACTTCCCCCTAAATTTTTTCACAAACACAAGAAAATTAAACAACTGCTCCAAGTTCACCAAACAGCTCAGTGACAGAGTGAGGAACAGAAAGGTTGTCTCACTTCCCCTCTCACATACAGTCCTGAAAATATATCACCTCCTTAGAGTGCAGGCTGGGTATAAGAGACTGCCCCAGGAGCTAAGGTATTAACTAGGTACTAAAATATTTAGGTCTATTAACTCATGGTGTTAGAATAAAAATTAATTTCTCCCAGCTAGCAGTCTCAATATGTAAATAAAACACACACATGTTCAATGAAAATTCATGGAATTATATATTGCTGTCTATATAATTATGCTCTGTCTTTATTCTCCTGAGTGCCAGGCTTGGATATAGAGTCTATCTGGACTAGATTTTCTTCTTGCCATTGTATTTATGTTAGAGAAGAATGTCAATTCTCTTCTCAAAAACAAACCCTCTCCTTTGTTTATCCTTTATGGGAAAACTGTTGCTGTCCAGAATTTTTTCCCCCCTTTTTCCTCTTTGCACGAAATACCATTTATTCACACATGAAAATACATCCTTACTACCTGTAGAATGCATAAGAGTTTTCAAACAACAATATTAGAAAACATTAAAAAAGAAAAATAAAAAGCAAGTTTTAAATCATTGCAGAACTACTTCCCTGGCCTTTTCAGTATTTGAAAGATTTTTAACTTTGTCATGAAGTAGTAATTGAAGAAAAAATCACAAACTTCCCAAAACAAACAAAAAACCAACCAAATAAAAAAACTGAACAATCAAAAAACCCCAGATGTAACAGACTTAAACATATAAGGCAACAGACTTGTGCTTTTGAAGCAATTCACACATCTGTAGTCTAATAATCTACTTTTTCCTAAAGCAATAAGAGAAAAATATTCCTTGGAGAGTACAACAGAAGGTCTAATCTGCAAAAATTACAGACATTCTTCACTTTATTCTTGAAAAAGAAACTATGTATTTAGAAACAACCAGAATTTTCCATTGCTTCCTGTAGTGCCAAGCACAAGAACTCATAACAGACCAGCTTTTCAGCTAGTAACATTTAGTTGGTGCTGGTGCATCTATGTACACTGGTAATCCTTGGATGCAGGCTCAGGATAAAAACTGAGGTTTGGCATCAAACCGTGAATAGGTGCAGTCCTGCTTACCAAGATGAGCATATTCTCTTCTCTTGCCAATGTGGGTTTTATTTGATTTGTTAATCATAGTACGTCATTAACAGATTTAACAAGGACACTGCTCTGTGAGGGTCAAGGTAGTTTCCTCCAATATAACTCATTTTTTTAATTTAGCACATCTTATTCCAATTGGCAATCCTGGGTGCACTATAAATCAAAATAAACATATACTTATTTACATGAAATAGCATCCACATTGCTAACAATTAAAATCAAAATACCCTGTGAAGTTATAAACAAAGACCTTGGAGCCAGACCAAAAATCTCATTTCACTTTCTTCTTCCTTCCATAGTCCAGGTTGTCAAGAAACAAGTTATTTTCATAGCTGGAAAGAATACAAAACCTTGTTTAGCATGTATAACTTGTACTTTATTCCCATGGACAAAGACAAATTCCTTAGGAAAACAGAGAACAGAGCTATGAGTTCTAAGCTGTTGAGAAGCAGAGACATCCAGAAGAAAACAATTTTCATCTAGAAAAGAGTCCATATTATCCCAGAATCTTGAATAGCAGTGAGACTTAGTTATAATGTGCAATAATTATAATGTACAATATTAATTCAAAAGTTTAAGGATCTGGGAATTTTGCAGCAAACAAAACTTAATAGGATACTAAGCTGGGTGTTTTAGCTGTGGTCATAAGCCATTTCACAAGAATTCTGATCCATCCTCCAAATGCCATGATTTTCTTTTAGGTTATTTTGTTCTAATACACTGGATTATCACTTTGTGTTACACTAAGTTTTTTCATTCTTTTAAGATGGTCACTGCAGCATAGCAGTAAGAAAGTAATTTATTATTTTAAGCTAGTGCACAGAGTGCTCCAGGTGACCAGTATTGGCACCAAAATAACAGGTCTGACTCCCATCAGCCTGAGGCGTGGGTGTTCCTGGGACTATTTCCAACCCAGACCTCCTTCTCACAGTGTGAATATTAGGGCTGACACTGTTCCAAAGTCTAACCTGAATAGGAGTTTTTAAAACCCTATAATTATGCTTGTTCAGCCTTGCAAAGTCATTGTGAAAATTAACCAGGATAGGCAGAAATTCTGCTCGTATGACATTCACAGTAAAGAACAGTGTTAATAAAAGGCTAGATGGGGAAAGGGAGATGCATACTCTTCAAAAAAACTTCAAAACAATATCTGAAATCCAAAACAAAACTGCCCATGTATCACAGGTATGTAAGATTTCTGTGAGAATGTTCATTTTCTCTTCAGATTTTGACAAGAGCATGATATGTCTTTAATTTTCACTTCTTGAGCAGTGTTTAAATTGGTCTCCTTTTTTGCACGTGGAAACACTGCTGCCCCAGCAATACCGAATTCAAGGATAAAATGCATTTCATTTGTCATTCCCACACTACAAAGCTTATCATCTACTGGGAAGATACTGCAAGATAGAAAATTCCTGCAAAGAAACATTCAAGAAGCAAAACAAAGGACAGTCAAAAAATCATGTTTTCCATACAAAAAGTACTCTAAACTCAGGAAATTTTTGTTTTGCTCTTAAAAGGCAATCTGCAAAAAAAAATCCATCCTGTTTGACGTACTAAGAGTTTTCCTTCCTCTAATGGTGGTTTTCCCCATTCTCTTTTAAATTAAATACACCTTCCCTCTCATTTTATATCAGGTCTCCAGTACTTTAGGGCAGAATAGATTTCAGCTACACCTGCCCACATTGTCCTGCTGTGCTCTGCAACCACAGACAAACATCTGGTTCTTATCCAGCTGTTCTATAGGAGTCTGCCTCCAGACCAGCATTTTTCCCCCTGTGCTTCCACTGCCATCCCCTGTTCAGTGAGCAGTGACTGACAACCAAACAGCAATTCTATGAGGGCACATTATCATCTTCAAGGCAAAAGCTACCAAGTTAACAGTCACTGGAATCACTCAGACACTAGTGAAAGTGCTCCTCATTTCTACCAATATCATCCTCTTCTGGACACAGAACTCTCCACAGCCTGGAGTCCTCTGGGGCCAGAAGAATCAAATTATAAAGTTAGAAATTCTAATAAAAGAAAGTTCAGCCATTTTCATTAGAAATCATACTCTAAAGTTCCTTGGCACTTCTAAGTCCTTCTCCCATATGATGATTCATCTCAACACCTATACAAAACTCCACCTTCCTTTTTAAATTTGTTTATCAGTCCTCACACTGGATGATAGGAGAAAGTTTCACATGTAAAAAGTCTTTTCTGTAATAATATTCTCTGCACAAAAGTTTTCATTTTATTGAAAAAGGCAAACATACAGGCAAAAGCAAACAAGTACAACCCACCAGGATGAAATCCCAGTGAATCAGAAAACAAATCCATCAAAACAACAGTGAATACTGGCTTCACATACTACAGCCACTCCACTGTTGAACTCCCAGCTCTGATCCTCTAGGATGTTCAGCCTACAAGTGGCCTTCAAAATACTAGCCTGAACACTAAAATTTCCCAACACAGTGATTGTTAAACACTCAAAAGGTGTTCTTATGTCACTAAATTTTCCGTTATGCCTCAAACAGCCAAACCACCTAGTGACTTTAGCAGTCTTTCCCCAACAAATCTGATGACCTCAGCCATTTCTCCTAGTTCACATCCCTGTCACTACATCGACCATCTTCCTCTGATTCACTAAATCATTAAAAAAGGTAAACACAAATTCCCTCAGAACTAAGCAAGCATCTACAAGGATTTGGTCCCATTCTTGAGACAGTCACCTGTTCTGTTCTCAGCATCTATCCATGAGGTAAAGAGTTCAAAACTAAAGGAGATAAGGGTTGATGCTACTCCCACTGACAAGCATTACCTTGAGCAGCAGTTCTTCATGCTCTCAGTTCTAGGTGTCTCTGGCTTAAATACTTCTGCCAGAAATGGGTCTGCTGGTCACCTTGCTAACAGTGCAACTTTTACATCCCCATTTCCGTGCAGTGTGGCAGTTAGCTCAGTAAGTCAAGCTGAGTTCATTTCTGTCTCGAAGAACACTTGTTATTCTTTTTTTACCTTCAGCACTTAGCATGGAGCTCCCAACTTATATTATATAAAAACAGCAGTCTTTCCCTGCCTCATTTATTTGAGGGTATGTTAGGCAATAACAAAGGAATTTATCAGGAGAACTGCTTTCCAACGCTGCTGGGTTTTGGTTTGTTTTCCTCCCTCTTCCCCCACCCTCCTGCCCAAAATCTGAACCACAGGCATGGTGCATCTGGAAGGACAAATATGGTCTGTAGTTCATGTGGATCACTTCAAACCAGGGCTTATGTAGGTGTATGAGGGGGAAGGATGAGGGAAGTTTGAGGAAAGAAAATTTAAAAAAAAAAAAATTTAAAATCACATGGATTAGAAATGTAAACTGCAGATGAAAGGTTATCTTTCCCTATTTGTTAACATGTTCCTTCAAGGGCTTTCAGCTCTAGTTTTTGGCCAGAAAACTCCCCAGGCTTAATTTTAGTGAACTCATAAAACAAGACCCTAGGGATGATACAATACTCTGTGCAACCTCTAAACAGCATGAATAACTAACACAAAATGACAAATGAAAGGAAATTCCACCTAAACTGTCTACTTGTGAACAAATGTTCCAACTTAGAGGTTAAATAATATCCCAAGTGGACCTGAGCTCTGGGCAAACATTGTGACAGAGACATCCTTTTCTTTCTGACTTGACTTTATTTGTTCTTTTGATCAGATTCCTTTGTAACAGAAGTTGGGTCAAGAAAGAGATCTGTATTTAATATCATTGAAGTAGATAATTGGTCTCAATACAGATACAAACTGAAAAGTATCAGTTGGATTCAAACTCACTTATTGTCTGCTTTACAGTAAACCAAGTTTGAAAAAGAGCCCTGAAACTCTCCAAGATACACTTGTAATATCTCTGCTTCAAAAAAAGTTCCCAAGATAACCTTTAAAGGCATTGCTCTTTTTACAAGCAAACCCAGCCATAAACACTGCACTTCAACCAAGAACCAAAAGCAGAGATATCTTGAACTTTTGCCACGAATCATTATAGAGCAGAATGCAGGCAGAGTCTTCCACACATCCCTGGGTATGTTAGGAGAGCAGTGAGAAGAACAAGGTTCAGAGAATCGTAGGAATAGTGCTCTGATTTTCCAGTTCAAAACACTGGAAAAGAAGAAGAATCTGGCAAAAGATTGCCTTCCTATTCTCTCCTCCACACTATATTAAAACCAATAACAAATTACTCCTGCCCACAATTTTGAGATGGCCTGTACCTTGTCTGTTTTTCCCTCTTTCTATCTACAACAAAAGAGAAAAAATCTGAAGTAGCAGCCCATGCAGTTGAGGGTTCATCAAGGGCTGTGTGACACAGAGGATGGACAACCACAGATGTTCTCCTATATGCTGGTGTAAGGAGTGGCAAGGAAAGCTGGGTGTAGTTTTGGCAATAAACATCAAAATGGAACCAAGCCACCCAGTGCAGACCCATTGCTGCAGTGATATCAACATTGCCCAGGAGATCTGGGCAACCTGGAACTGTACTGTGGGAAAAGCCAAAGAGAAGCAGCAGCTGTGCCCTGCATGAATTTGCTATATCCACTGGCACAGGATTCTCTGTGGAAAGTCATGGCTCCTGCTCCCTGCCAGACCCACAGGGAATGTGGGTGTATCAGGACTCTCCATCCAAGGGTCTGCAGCACATTCTATAAAGTTCCCTGCTTTTACTTCTGGGTGTTTCTGGGATGACAGCCAGCACAAAGACCTCCTGTGCTACAGCATTATCATGCCATGCCTCTGTGTTAGACTGATAGATAGATTCTGGGGAAGTTCAAGCAGCAAGAGTCACTTTGAAATTGTTCCAAACCACTGGGAAGGATTTTACCTTTTCTGACCTGCCACCTGTACCAAGTGGGTATAAGGACCTATGTCCTTTCAATAGGAAGGGAAGGACAGTATTTTCTGAAGAATGGCTCCTGTTTAGGTATCTCATCAGGAGTACAAAACCCCCACAACATTCAGCATCCAGGCATTCTAGCTGGTAATGGCTTTTTGAGCAAGTCCCTGGCCTTCACCTGCTTGAAAAATACTGCTGCAAATGACACACAGGAAACACACAGAACCAACAATTCCATAGAAACTGCTGCCCATTGAACACTGATGAAAATCCAGCTGCCTGTATCCTGTGTGGCACTTTTTCATCCTGGTGAAGTGGTGCTCATTTAGCCAGAGAATGTAAAAGGTGTGAAGGATGCTCTTCCTTCCAAGCCTTTCCACATACGCTTGACCAAACCATATTTGAAATAATGGACTTATTTAAAAAGAGCAAATGGAAGCTGTGCATCATCTGCAGCTTGCACAGGCTACCAGCCAAATGACTCTGTTTACTGTAACCTCTACACCCAGAGAAGTTTCTTTTGTTCCTAAAATAGCATCGATCACTGCAGGATGGAGACACAAGGAAATTGAAGACTATATATATATACATACCTGTTGTCACAAATCCTGAGGCTTGTACATACCATTCACTTTAATTATAATTTTAATTGATTTGCATATTACAGCACTGCAGCTTCTGTAGATCAATGAATATATCAATATTAAGTGTTAAATAAGAATAATAAAAGGCTCCTCTAATGCATAATTTACTTCATTGCAAACAATCGCTTCCTCTCAGATCATTACTACTGCAAATTTGGAACCTTATCTGGAAGGGTTTCCCTAATACATTTCCTAGAAATTAAATTATTCATAAAAATATGATTTACATTATGATTTTTTAATTCAAGTTGAGTAGCACTGTGGGAATGTGCTATTTCCTTAACTGAATGAGTATAAAAACTTGAGGAGAACATGGTGAGCTCTGAGTTAGAATGCATTTATTTTGAATTTGCTACTTGTACCTACTTGTAACTGCATGAAATTCCCAGCCCAGGTCAAGACCTCATGTGCCAGGAACCCTGCAAAGTGATCACAAGAAAAATATCTCTGCCATAAAACAGCTTGCAAAACAAACACATCATGGAAAATGGTGAGGCAAGACCCTGAGTATCATTATCTCCACCTTGAAAAGTAGAGGATGCTGACTCCTGGGAGTCACACAAGAGGTCTGAACTATGGCAGAAAAATAGAACTGGACTCTATTAAATGTGTCATGAGATGTGATCATTGCTTACAAGGGGAGTATTTCTCGTACTAAAGGTCTCATTAATCTAGTGGAAAAGGCATGACAAGATCTAGTGGCCATGAGCCAAAGCCAGGCAAGTTCAGAGACAAGAAGGGTGACCATTTCTAAAAAGGGAAAGTAGGTTATTAGAGTTCTAACGCTGGTACACAGGGACATGGCGACTTCTCCAGCTCCTGGAGGCACTGAAATAGAGCTGAGTGTCTGCCTAAAAAGGCAGAGATGCTACATCCCAGAAGTCAGAGGCCTCACATAAGAATCACTACTCATATTGCACAGTCTGTGGTCATATTCAACGTCAAACTCTTTTGGCTTTAAATGAGTCAAGAGCAAGCTCTCAAATTCCAACCTTTTATCTTGGCTACTTCCTCTCAGGAATCACATAACCACAGAAAACACACCAGAAGCAAGACAACAGAAAGGTACCATCAACAGCTGCTGGTGTGAAACCACACCGTGGAAGAGAAAGTGGGGAATGGCAAAGAATGCAAGGGTCTGTCTGTCACAAATATCATGCCAATAGAACTTGACATTTCTAATATTAACAGCAGCAGACAAAAGAAAACACGTGTACCCCATATTCCTTTCCTATCAGCTGGGGAGGAAAGACTTTGCCATGTCATTCCCTGAATTTAACACTGTGAAGAAGGAGAGGGTTAACAATACCACTGCCTTCGAGAAACAGCAAAGCACAGGCCTTGGGAATCCATCACTGAGGTACAAACCAGGAATTAGCAGACACAATCCACACACACCTTCCTTACGCAGGGAATGGGAAAGCACTCAACAGGTCCCAAGACAAAGCTGTCTTGCTGAGGCAGTTTAATAAGCAAAACAGTCTCTAGGTCTAAAGGAAAAATCCTGGCTTCAAGAAATTCAACAGGGGAGCTGACATAGCAGCAGTTTCCCCTCTAAATTCTGCTCTCAGCTGAACCACCAATCTGCTGTGTGACCTTGACCAGCCCTTTGCTTTCCCAGGACTCTCCATCAGCCATTGCATGCCTTGGGAAGCCTCGTGTGACTCTTGCTTCACATATGTGCCATGCCTAGAATAGCAGGGCAGGAGGCCCTTGGCATTTCCACAGTGCAAATGCTATTACTAGTACCATTCACAGACCAATCCTACTCCAGTGTGGCTGGCTGTCACCTCACTGGGCTGCACGAGCCCTGCTTTTGGGAACAAAAGTCACGGCAGTGTCGTACCAGGAAGGATTGCTCACATGCTGGTGACAGGTGTTGATCCCTTCCTCGCACCAAACACGGAACAACTTTGCGCCCCATATACTGTTCCATAACGCCACTGAAATCACAGGCATTGCCCTCGTGGAGCTTGGCCTCAGAACTCACCTGTCTCATACAGGTCCCTTCTTTGAAGTAGCTTTATGGACAGTAAGGGAGGGAGAAAAAAAAAATATTCTAATCAGCAAGAAATCAATGCTGGAGGTTGACTTGATATTCAGCTGCACATTCAGCTTAAATATTGACATTGCAATGATCCAACCAGCTTAAAGAAAGTTAAAAAGGACAAATTCTGGGGTTTGGTGGTGGTTTTTTGGCTGGTTAGGTTTGGGGGTTGGTTGGCTTGGGGTTTTTTTGTTCAGTTGGGTTTTTTCCAAATGCCTGTCTTGTAACTGACCTTATGATCAGTCATTCATTCAGCACACCAGAAAAAAAAAAAGAGTATGTGGTTTCTTTCAATGCAAAGTTTTGGACAGAGCTACTCTTAAAATATTAGAGAGTTAACTTTCTGCTCCAGTGCCTTGCAGCTCAATTCTAAATAATGGTCACAAAACAGGAACAGGCAGAGAAGAAACAAGTTTTAATTAGCTGTACAGTGAGGGTCTTTGTCCCACAGATAGATTTGATTATATCACTGATAACCTTCACAGGGCTTGTTATCACATTACACTACGCCATTCTTCTGAGCTGTGGAAATTTTCCACACACCCCAAACAGACTTAACAGCAGTGAAAGAATAATGTCAAAAGTCCCTTCCAGATATTTTGGTGGGATTCTTCTGTTTGACTGAGTTCACTCAGCTGGGATGGAGCCAGGAGAGCTCAGTGGTGGCACTGCAAAATAGTGAGTGATATCAACACAGATCTCTGCCAACTGTGTGTTTACAGGGCTTGTCTGCAAACCTGTTTATGCAGTTGTATGTGGTACATAAAGTACTCTACGTTAGCTCCTGAGAATAAGATCTCTTAGCTATAGACCAATGTACTCTGCATAAGCTCAGACAAGAAATACCAGCACTGATATTACCTAAAGTGCTGTGAACTTCAGGCATCACCCACGAGTATTTTACAAACACCAAGCTGTCACAGAATTGGGCAAGTCATGTCAAAAACACCTCAAAAACAGAGCAAGATGCTTTGTCTGTGATTTAGTCCTTCACTGCACTGTTGTGCACCTGAGAGAAGCACACCTACTACTGAGTTTCACTTCCCTTTCTAGGGGTCTGCATATGGTACCAGGCAAGGAGAAAATCAGAATCTCTGTTCCACAGCAATATTTGGAGAAGAATAGGTTTAGATCCAGCAAAAGGATTTGTGAATGAAGGTATGTGATCCTTCCAATAAGCATAGGTGACTTAGATCATTCATACTCATTTATTGCACCAGCCAAGAACAAAGCCTTCCTGCTCTCCTTAGGTAAGTAGCTCTAATTTACTAGGGCTCAGGCAGCAGCCATTAACAGCACGATTCCTTCTTCCCTTCCAAAGTAGGGCAACCAGAAACCCCTTCACAAACTGTCTTCCTGTAGGATACAGGAGATCTGACCCTCACAGCCCATGCACAGCTTAGACTGCAGGTATAACTTCACCAGGGAAATAGCTCTAGCTCACAGCAGGACAGTAGATGGAGCCTTCAATGTGATTGCAAGGAGGCTAGATCCAGCAGTCAAGTCTTACCTGCTATAAAACTCAGCCTCCAAAACCGGTATGTTTGGTGATGAGCAGAGAATGACCTCATATATAAAATTAACTAAAAAGATAAACATATCCTGAAGCAGATCTGAGTCACATTTTGTTTATACTCATTGCTTCATCACACCACTGTCCTTGTGACACCCCTGGGGGGAAGAAGAAAACAACAGCCAGTAACATCCCTGGACAAAGGACAAATTGTCTGCACAGTCACGTGCATATTCCTGAGTTTGAGCTCAGAGAAAAAGGTTTTCTGTTCTGTCCTGTTCCATGTATGTCCAAATACAGACGTATAAAATAAGGAATAAAAAAATTACACCTCCAGCTTTTTATTTCAAAGTCTATCCTGAGTTTGGCTGCTATTTATCCTCATGGCAATACCTCACTGCCCTTCCTTATATACCTTTAACAAGGTTGAATTACTGCTGATTCACATACCTTGGCAGGAAGGCCAGGCAGAATTTTCCTCTCCTTGTCTCACCTCCCATTTCTGCATGTTTCCCACTCGAGGTTCTCCAACTGCCTTTTTGATGGAATTCAGTGGGGCTCAACCTTCCATAAGGAGGGCCAAGTGTGGGTAGCACATGTTCTTCTCATCTAAGAGGCAGCCAGGACACTTACTCTGAGGACAGGGAGAACATCGTGCTCCTGTCAGCCAGGCTCATTCTTTCTCAGAGAATGCAAGGCCACAGCATCTTTAGTGGAAGGCACACACACACACACTCCTGTCTGATCCCTGCCATTGTAGATAGTACAGGGTGGTCTAACCTCAACAGCTGCAGGGGATGGATTTGAGTTTACAGTTCCCCCTCCTGCCTTCCTCACCATGGGTTACCTCCTGCCTCTCCCTCCCCAGCAGTGGCCAGCCCCTCTCCTTCCCCCACCACCACAAGAGCTGCCAAGAGCATCCTCGAGACCTTCCACACACCAGCAACGAGGCATTGCCACAGGGTAAAATCCCCTGGACATCTACACCCCAAACACACACACACACACCCCTCCCATCAACAGCAGCAGCAGCATTCTGGCTTGGTGATGGAGGACAAGCTCGGGCTGCTGGAGTCTGCGGTTGGAGCTCGGAAACAGCTGTTCCCCATCTCCTCCAGGGAAGAAGCTGGAGGGCTGGATGGATCAGAGCAGAAGCCTGGAGCTGGCCTGCAGGCCACCAGTTGGACCACACGGAACACTTGCAGTGGTTGTGGCAGGCAGACCCCATCTCCAGTGGCGCCAAGGCAAGGCAAGGCTGCCCCTTCGGCTGGGGGCTTGTAACCATGTCCTCACATCTGTAAGACACATACCACATCTTGTTAGCCTTTATAAATTAAGCTTTTATTACAAAGTTCTGTCTATGAAGCTATTCTGAATCATGGTCTTTTTTTTTTTTCCCCTAGGAAGAGGTTTTAAAAGTTTTTGCCTTTTCACGCAGTGTAGAAAGTAATTATTTTCGCCTCACCCCCTCTCTTCCTGGCACTGTCTCTCCATTAACTCTTCTGCATAGCTCTGTCTGTCTGTTTGCATTAATTATTCCCTCAATCTCTCTCTCTTCCTGAAGAATTAAAAAAGTGTTCTGGAGAAAACCATGGATTTGAGCAGAAGTCAACAAAAAGCACCATTCTGGGATCATTCAGCTCCTTAAACACCAGCTTGAAGCTGTCTGCCTAAGACTTATTTCAACTCCTTAGAGCAGACCTACTGATGGCAAGACCAAATATTCATTTTCATACCAGTGTTGCACATATTTATTACTTTTAAAAAAACCCCCTAGAAATTACTGTGATGAAGAAGCAAAGCAGACAGCTAAGACCACAATTAGAGTAAATAATTAACCACTTGAGATTTAATACATCTCTGTGCAAATGTTTCTCTCATATCAAGGCCTTTGGCACACTGAGTAGTATGGTAAATCAAGGAGCAAAATTAGTTTGGTCACTGCAAGGTGGAGGAAGAGGATTCAGTTGAGGTGTAAATTCAAGCTTCAAACGGAAGGAACATTTTCTCTCATTCTTGTAACATAGCATAGCACATTTTAATCATCTGAAACACCCTAAAAGGCATAATTTTACAACATCATTTGTTGACTGGATCTTTGAGTACTAACAAAACCATTATAAGATATCTTCAGGGAGCCTGACTGTGCCAGTAAAAAGTCATTGCATGCTTTAGCCATTTTCATATACAGCATTTATTCAAATCCTGAAAAAGCTTTTCACTTCAATACCAGAACTATTACTATTATAAGAAATGTTTTGCTGAAAAAATAAGCAGAACCACCAACTGCTACATTAGACCTTGAGCTGAAGTGTGAGCCCTTCCTTACAGGAAAATTTATCAGGACTTTTCAGACTTTTAGCAAGGTGATACTCTGAAACTCCTGTTTTAACCCACTTCCACTCTTGCAGAAATAGTTCATCTTCAGATATATTTTTTGTTAAAGTAAGAGACTGAACAATTTAAAACTATTTCTGAACTATCTAAAGAATTTTCTAGAATCTCCTCCTCTCCTTTTTGCCTTGGTTCCAGTGGTTTTGCTGTTGCTTGCCAATGGAGTCTTTCTAAGCAGCACTTTGACCACACATTTGGCTCTTTACTTGATCTCTCCCACATCAGAACACACTGCTTTGGCCTTCAAAAACAATTTGCTAGAAACAAAAATGACTTAAAAATATATATGCCTGTAAAGCATTAGATTAATTCTGGAGTACTGGAAATCAGAATGTTGTATTTTAATGAGTTGGCAGGTGGTTTGTGATCATGATAAATTTCATAGTCTGGTTGACACATTTTCAAATGTTAATGTCCTCTAGAGGAATAAACTGTGTTGTAATGACTGGAATAATGGCTACTAAGGTAAGCATTTGGCTTATTATGGTTTCAAGCCCTGGCACTCAATGTACCTAGGTGTTAGGCTATGCACTCTACAAAAAGGAAATAATTATGATCGCATAATGAAAAAATAAGAGGTTTACAGAAAAGAAGATGTGAAGAGGATCTGAATCAGGGAGAGAACAACCTCCTTCATCAGTGTGAAACAATAGTTAATCAGGTTCTGTATATAACTTAGCAGAAAAGCACTCACAGGCATCCCAAGAGCCACAATGTTCTGGATAATCACAGCAAGTTTCTTGGTGGTTTTAGGGTTTCAGCAAACATAAAACTACAGTATCCTGCTTCCATCTCTCCCACTCTTTCCCTCCCACACTCAATGTGAGCTGCTTTGCTCAGGGAAAGGAGAGAAGGCAGGTTGCACAAAAGAAACAACAAGCAAGAGGAAAGTCGTGATGTACATTCACTTCCATGGCAACCAGTAATCAATGTAAGGAAGGCATCCACTGAGAAGCACCAAGGACATCCAACCCTGAGATTAGCTTAGTTGGTGCTAATTAGCTAATTAGTTCATAGTGCTAATAACACCAAGGTCATGGGTTAAATCCTCATACGGGTCGTTCACTTAAAAGAGTTGGACTCGATGATCCTTGTGGGTCCTTCCACCTGAGAATAGTCTGTGATTCCGAATTTTAAGAATTGTCATTTTTGGACTGGAACAAAGGATCCGGATTTTTTGTCTTGTGGGCTCCTTACAGGCAAGTGCTGCAACTCCACACTTTCCTTTTCCCCTAATGCTCCCCCATTCTCTGCCCACAAACACGCACACACACAATTACTAAAGCCTAAGCCAGCCTAAATATTTGCACAACACAAACAACACCACAGTTCCTGCACAACCAGAACCATTCCCTAGACTTCTTTTCTGGGGGTCTACAGTTCCCCTCCAAGTGCTTCCTTAATACTGAAAAGTTCCCATGCAACCACTCAGCAGCATTGTCCTCTAACAAACTACTTGTCATCTCAAGTGGAATTAACCCAGTTTGCATCCACTGATGATCCCATGGGCATGGATATATCCTGTTGTCCTCTCAACAATGACTTGTGTTTGAGTGTCAGGGATACTATAACAATTTATGCCTTCCCAAGACGGGCAGAATCGTCTGTTGAACAGCAGTCATGGCCTTATTTGCTCAACTATTGCATAGTCCTACCTTTGCCCCCATAACGTGGCTTTAAAAGTGTCCTCTGTCAGGAGCCACTCTGCAATCAACATTGCTGACCATGTGTTATTAATTAAGTAATTTTACAAAATTAGAAATACAAATCACATTGTTTTCAACCAAAATAACAATCTACCAATTATTCTGCCAACAGAAATGACTTGTAGCTTTTGGCAGGTCTTTTCCCTTTGGCCATTGTTTTCTTAGTTATTAACAAGGTTACAGTTGGTCCTTTTGATTAAAAAGCTTTTTGGCCAGAATCACTGCTATGGGAAAACAAAACCTGAAATTCAATATGCTTCTAGAATTCTTTTGAAATTTGATCTCAGCACCAATGAGGGAGGAAGGTGAGGGGCCACAGGGGACATGTTTTTTTACTTTTTCATTCTTATTTCAGCCTAAGATTCTTAAAGACAAGGCAAATAGGACTGGAAAGAAAAAGGAAAAAAAAAAGTATTTTTGTTCACTTGTGTCCCTGTAGGATACATGCCATATTGCTTAGGAGCTGACTGTAACATTAAACTTCTGAAAAATATTAATTATCTACATGGAGTTTACAAGCTAGAATAAGGCTGTGTAGTAAGATGCATCTTCATGACTCATTCAAAGCAGGACATCCACATAGCCCTAGAAAATTCTTTCAGTTCCTCTAAAGGAGAATAAAATTCAGGGCAACAGAATCCATTGACTTCTTGAATCAGAAAAGAATCTATAAAAGGTATGTTTTTTAGTGAACATATATAAAGAAATGTCATCCAAGAATTTATGCTTTTTAATATGACCAAAACCATCCCCATAATTGATTGTATGAACTAGATTTTAACAGAAGAGTTGCTTCTGGTAAACAGAGCTACAAAATCCACCCTTGCCCTCTAGCACTAAGGGTGCTATGGAAGTAGTTTCATCTTAGAAAAATTACTTAGAAAGTAAAGTGTGTGCAAATGGGCAGTGCTGTGTTCCCACTGGGGGAAAGCTTAGTCCTTAGGCCTTCAGCAAAATTAAACTTCCACGCATATGAGAGCCTACAGAAGTAAGGACAGGCTTCACCCCCTGTGTAATACTGCAATAAATAGTACAAAAAAAAAACAACAAGGGAGGGCAGGAGAAGACCTATGCCTAGCTTGTTCCTTTGAAAGAGGATGTTAAAGCAAGATTTGTGAGAGTCAACACCACAGAGAGGGACATAAATGTGCAGTAGGAGATATAAACAAAATGTCAAGAGTATTTCCATGTTTCTCTATGAACTGGCCTGTTCCAGGTACCTCAGATTGTATGTTTACACAAGTGTGTTAGGCACTTCAAGCTTGGCAGATTTTAAGGCTTGGGTATAATTTACTAAACAATTCAGAAAATGGTGCACAGGGGTATCAGCCCTACCCTTTTCCATTGTTCTGCTTCCTTGCTCCATCAGACAGAGAAAGTACAGATAACAAATCCAAACAGTAACCATGTAAAAATATAATTTTCAAGAAATAACCAACCAAATCCACAAGGAGAACTGAGGGCAGTTGGATATTTTTTTTCTCCTTTTACATCTCTCCAATATTTACAGTCAGTGATTTACCCTAACTAAACATCTGGCACCAAAAAGGAGCATCCCACCATTTGTTATAATTAAGGCTCTGGCAAACAGCACATTGCTGTATGCAAGTTACTTCAGCAGCTTTTGTATCTCAACCTTTGCAGTATGCCAGTAATAGTCCTGGTACAGATACTGTTGGCCATCTGGGATTTTTTCCCATCCCTAGCTAGAATAAATGCCATCTCTTCTGCTCTGACATGGTGCAAAGGCATGGGAGTAAATAAAAAAATTCCTTGCTCAAGAAACACTCTTCCAGAGCCAGTTCATTTCATTCTTAGGGGTGGGTGGAACAACAATCTAAAAAAAACAAAAAAATTCAACCCTTCAAAATTAATCCTTCAAAGGAAGATGCTGAAAAGCCAGTGTTGAATGTTACCATTTTGACTGCAGAGATAGCAAGGCTAAAATTAAGTTGTGGAGTAGTCTCGCTTGACCTTAGAAGAGAAATATCATGCATTTCAGGTCTCAGTAAGATTTACGCAATGCTGCACCAGTGACACTCACAGAATGTGCATTACACTTGGCAACAGGCCTGCAATCCAGCCACTTACTCCATCATGTATTAGAACATAGAAACAGTCACACCTGCAAAGCCCATGACAAATGACATTTCATTAACTTTGAAGACTGCTGGATCATTTTCCCAGGTTACATGTGAGCCAGGCCATAATAGTCCTTTCAACAGTCTATCACGAAAAGAAACTCACTATAATGTCCCAAATATTTCAGGGAGTAAATACTTCTCAATTTGTTAATGATGAAGTTCTATGTCAATTAGATGTAATGGGATAAAAGCCTATCATTAGAGATCCTAGGCCACACAAATTTAGAATGGTATTTCCCACTGCTCGTTGTGTCATTTCCACACCACTCTTTCTCTCTAGCATTTATTTAATTTTTTACTGTTTCAAGTGACTAGCAGAGTGGTCCAGTACATTTCACACAATCTGCTTTCATGTCAAACAATCTTTCCAGGTATTTTATTTCAGTCCCTTGATGATTTCACAGGATCAACAAATCAAACTGTGAGGTTTTAGAAACACGAAAAAGCCAACAGAAGAACGTAGGATATAAAACCTCAGGTACTTTTATTCCAAATAGGATTGGTTTTTTTCCCCAATCTGCCCCAGCTTAGTTATAACAACCAAACGCCATTTGAGTCATACATATTACAAATGTACGAGGGCAGTAGTCTGTGCTGCTGGCAGAGAAAGGTTTTATAAAACCCCTTTTGTAGAACACATGTCAATGTTTAACTTGAAGTGTTTTGCTCACTGTGACTTCTGTTGCCCTGAGTAATATTCACTGCACTCGTGGAAGGAGAGGTGGGCATTACTCACGTGTATAAAGCTAAGCACATCTTTAACAGCTCTCTGCTGCACCAGGGCTCCAAACTTTGAACAAGACTTGTGAAACTTAATACAGCTTAGAATGAGGCCAGCAACTGGATCCCACAAGTGTGCAAAGCTCTGCAGGCAGCAGATCCATGGTAAAATTCAGCTCCTGAGGGCATTAACTGCACCCCAGTGGCCTTGCAAAAACCTAGAAGGCAAGATAATGTTCACCCCAATTCTATACTTCTCCAGGCTGTTTCAAAGATCTGACGATCACAGGGTCAAAGTCCTAAGGTATTCCTGGTGTGGGGAGAGAAACACTTGTAATAAACAGGCAAGTTCCCCTTTTACCTGGCCAAATGCAGAACTTGAAGCAAGAGCCAAGAGTCTGCCTCTTAATTTGGACACTCAAGCTTATCCTGAAGAAGTTATTGGGAACACCACAACACTACACAGTTAAATTGCCCCCTCTAAACAATATCAGGACGCATACCAGCTAGCAGCTTATACAGAACACTGTCAGAAAACACCTGTAGCCTCAGAGTGAGGGCTGGCCCTCTATGCCATCTCATTGCACATTCAGATATCAGAGCCTTCCTCCTGCTCCAGGTCTTGCTCAGCCACAGAGGAATTCAATCGGGTTGAAGCCACAAGAACTGCAAAGTCCCAGAGCTGCCAGGTCTCCGTCAGTGCTTGTTGGCTTCTCAAGGAATAATGCTGGCAACATTTATAAGTGTAATGAAAAGCTATTTGCAACTTGAAAGCAAGAAGCACACAAAAATTTTAACATTCCCTCACTACAACCTCTGGGGCCAAGCGGGGACATATTTCTCTTATGAGCACTTTAATTGTGAAGATGCAAATGAATTTGACAAAGTGTAAACCACCCATGTAGAGGAAAAAACAGAAATGCAGGTGATAATGTGGCAACATCATGTTGCTATTCCCTAAGGAAAGCAAACTCCGTGGGTAAAAGCACAGCTTTTGCTATTGTAAACACGCCTACACCTAAAACTCATGCTGCCTACACTGCTCTGTGAGCTGGAAGTTACATCTCATAGGTTTGGGAAAAAATATCTGAAAGCAGCCTGTCATGTACAGATGGCCCATAAAAATTAGCCTTAAGTATTGTGCTGATTTACTTAAAACAGGCTGTACTATTTTGGATTGGCTCAGAAGGTTCTGAATCAAACACCACCACAATGATCTAAACTAGGTATTGATTGATTTATGTCAACATCCTTTTACCTTAAAACACACTATGGCAGCCTTCATCCATTAATTTTGTTCTGTTTAGGAGTTTAAGACTGTGTGTCTGTATTACTATTGTATTTCAGCTACATACCCTATAGTAAATAATCTTAATGATCAAATGACAGGCTTCATATCTCTCTGAGCAGAGTTCATCTGATTTATTAAAGTGACACCAGACATTTACTCAAGGAGTAAACAGATCTGACATTATAGGATGATCTCTGAGGGGAATGCTCCAGGGTAAATACTGAGGAGAAGGAGGGGTTATGCATTCCAGTCCCTTATATTTCTTGTCTAAATTTTTTTTACTTTCTTATTTTTAATTTTCTTATTAATATTATGTCTTTTGTGATCTTTTGGCAATAATGTGCAAAAGGGAGCCCTTGTGAAATAGTCAGTCTTTACAGAAAGAGAGCAGTTGGTTGAATCTGGAGAATCATTTGGAGCAGCCCAATGACTCTTTGTCTGAAATCATAGTCTCGGTGAAACTGTGACTACGTGCTCTTTAGTGGGGTGCTGCTTCTACAAGCGAGTCATTGAGGAGCTGTGGATAAACCTCCCCATCTCATCTCTAGTGACTACTTAAAAACAGGATTGTTGCCCCTCATCCACCAAAAACATCAGCCAGATTTCCTTGTTAGGATCACAGGTTTGTGCTTGTTAATAAGAACAAATGGAAGTGAAAGGGGAAACAGTATAAACTAAAAATGATATATCTCCCAGTCTAACCACATGTGCTGAGTTTTCTCTTATGACATACAGACAAAATGACATATGGATTGGAATGACTTGACCTATCAATCCTACCCCTTCTGTGAATGACAGTAAAGCACTGTATAGCTCACTTTTGGTAGCAAACTAAATTCAAACTTAAGATAACTATTCTGTTGTTTGCATAGAAAAAAAGCCTTACCCTCCTTCAAATCCAGGACAATATAATATTTTGTTTCAAGATGCTGCTCTGGTGACCACCTATGGCCACCCTCAGGAGCCTGAAAATGCCACTCGTAGGAGCAAAATTGTTTTCCACACTCACCAATTAAAGCCAACAGAAAAGGAAATGTGTTCCTGTCAATTTTTAAATCACAACCAAGAGCCCAACATAAGAAGGTGCATCTGAAGGGTGGAAACAAAATGTCAGGACCAGGAGGGCCACAAAAGAACTTCTTTACAGCTTTCAGTTTTACAGAGGAGTATGCTGAAGGTCTGATGACTGCTAGGAGAGGATAAACCCTCAGACAATGAAACAATATCCACAGGCAGTACAAAAGGCCAGGTTAGGAATGTGGTGCTGCATGGGAGAAGCAAGAGCACCCAGAAGGCAACTGTAGGTGGTCCAGCAGCATGCAAGCATTATCTTCTCTCACCTCTTCTCTGACACGTTTTGACAGTCCTTGAACAAAGCTGAAGCAAGGCCAAACAGCTCTCATTCTCTCAGAAAGAAAGTGCTTCACACTTATATACAGGGAAGAGAAGAAGTCTCTAACACACACTGACACTAAATAGACATTAACAAACACAATGCAAATGAGATGTGTCACAAGTAAAAGCCTTGCCTTGGCTACACTCACAAGGACAAATGCTAAAGTCTGGATTAACTTGTTCGGTGTCTATCACTAAAGCCAAGGTTTAAAATAGTTTCCCTAAAATCACAGTATCAGTAAGGCCACCACAGCAAAAACACCACCTCTGACACGAACCATTGTTTTAACCTCCCCTCACATGAGGGATCACCTAAACCATTTCCTTTCACCCTTCAAACAACTATGTGGATCCCTTTACATATATAGGACACACCTATGTAGAGAGAAGGTTCAGGCTTCTTAAGGCACTGTTTTTAAGTTGAAAGTGCTTTATCTTTTCAGCTAAAACTTGGCTAAAATGCTGCTGAAAAACATAAATTTCCCATTCACGATTGTTCCATCTGCAATGTATCCCCATACATGAAGGTCCACATCTGCAGCTGGCATAATTCAATATAATGCTCCTTCAGCCAGCAGTGATAGGAGCAGCACTTATGGCTTGAAACTGAAAGGCCTCGCTGCCATAAACACTGAAGACAGCTGGAAAATTATATTTCAGTACAACCAGCAAGTTAACCTGATGCTGTCATGAAAAATGTCTGTTTCCTTGACTCATCCATCGTCAAGGCATAATAAACTTATAATCAAAATTATATCAATTCAACTGTTGCTGCCAATCTTTCCTTAATGGATTTAATTTAATAAAATTAAAAAAAATTTCCATGTCTGTCTGTAGTAGAAAACAATAGTAACAGTGGCCTCATAGGGGCTGTGAAAAAATACACCCCCTTGTGCTCTGTGTACAGGCTGCTACTGGGGCAACATGAGGCTGGTGGGACTTACCTTCACAGGGCAGAACCGAGCCTTCCTGCCCTTTCAGGGAAATGGAGGGGAAAGAGTTAATATTTTCTTTCTTCAATTCTATTTTCTCTGCCACTGGCTGGAATCCAAGCCCAGGAGGGTTGTTTGCTGTTGTTTGAGGAGGGTTCAGGGGTTTTAAGAGAGTTAGATCTCTGCACCTGTAGATAACATTGAAAAGAGTAACATTCAGACAGAGATGGCAAACTGCTATTCCCCTTTGGCAATTTGCCTCATTCAAAAAAAATTTTGCTCTTTAATTTCCCTCTTTCTTCTAATCACTCATTATGATGTGCCCAGTACAGTGTTTAATGAAGTTTTGGATATTTTTGCTGATCTTTAATAGTCCAATGACTTCTTTCACTAGATGAAAATAGCACCCACTATTAGAAGCACCCACTAATAGAAAGGTAAACTAAGTTCTGCATTCAAGGCAGAGATTCACCTCCAGATCCAGAAGATAGAAGGATTTTGAAATTTATGAAGGATTTATGAATTTCTCCTAAGCCCAAGTAACTGGGAATTTAGCTTGGGACATGACATGTGTTAGTATGGTATTTTCAGCACCTACACACCAGTTTCTACTAGTTGTAGTCCTAGTCCCTCCATCACAAAGCAAACTCAGGATTAACAGAGATTTTAACAGATGAAAACTAGAGAAAACTCAATTGAGTTAGAGTAAAACTGGGGTTTCTATTTAAATTAAATCAGTACTTTAACACACAAACAAATTACTTTTAATTTGCTATTTTGACATGAAACAAGAAAGATATTATTAAACCAACAGCTTAAATGCAGGAATACGATTCTGGGACAACTTTTTTGGGGCCAACAAACGTAACTAGCTAAGGATACTGACAGGATTTTTTAACAGGACTATGCAACTCTAATGAACTCTGGTTGCCTAGTAGAGAACTTCATAACCCTGTCCTAAAATCCTTTTTAATTGTTACACTGGTGCCCTTTACCAGCTTACTCAGGAGTGTTATAGGAAGCAGGACAGGTCTAGACACATTGTTTATGAAGAAAAGGGAAGAGGAGAAAGGGTAAAAATCCTTTTTTTCTCAATGGATAGGCATAAGAATGTTTTGTTTCTAAAACAAACAAAAGAACTATTAACAAACAAGCAAAAAATACACACACACACAAAAAAAAAAAAAAAAAAGAGGAAAAAAAAAAGAGCTAAAGGGTTTGGCAACTATATTCATTCTTTACAGGGTTTCTTCTGGGAGCTGAAAATTTTGCATTCACACTCCAAGACAGAAACATGGAATTCATCTCGGGACTCAGCCAGTGTAATGTTATACCAGTGGGTTGATTCAGGAGCAAAATCTTCAAAGAGACTCATTCTGCTGAAATTCTGGAAAGAAAAAAGGAATGACCAATATGCAAGTAACTACATGGTCAATGGGCTGTGACTGAAGCTAAAGGACTTGACTTAGCATTCCTCCTAAATTCAGTGGGGAAACTGGGGCAGGAGGGGTGAATCATCAGAAGTTTTGCACAAGGAATGTAAAACAGGACCTAAGGTCTATTGCCCCCATCAGGATTTCACAACCACATAATACTGGTGATTTCTTTAGAGTCAGTCCTGATTTATTAAAAAACAGAATCAAACTTTAGGTCTAAGGAAGCCCTTAAAATAAGTCTTTACTAATGCCTTATTAATTTTTATGGTGTAAATCCACAGGAATCAGTCAGGCTATCTGAGATTTACAGTGGCCTAAGTGAAACCGAGATTCAAGACTTCACATACAAGATGCTAAGCAGAGAATAAATACCATGAAAATTAGACCTTGCCTCAAAAAAACTTCCCAGATAAAATTACTTTAAAAAGGAGGTATTTAGGAGGTCTCCTTTGCTGGTGAAAACCAATATCACTCCATTAACAGAAGAACATCTACTTTTGCTGGGCAAGGCTGCAGCCCTTGATCATGTTTTCCCACCCACAGGGAAGGACACAACTCTAATCTGGAGAGGGCACTGCACAGATGTGCTCACCTCAAACAAAACATGCCCAGCATGACACATCAGCCCAGCTAGGACTGGGAAGGCAAGTCAACACCTGCTTAGCCCTTCTGGTAAATGTGCATCAGATCATTCTCAAAAAAAATGCAAAGCCTTTAGAGCCCATGAAGCACAGCTCCTTGCACTAGCTGGGGTCTTGCCCTCCAGTCTGCACTCGAGAAATGCTGCCCTTTTCCACTCAGTATTTGCCATCTATCAGATCCTGAGGGGAAGAATAAAGGACCTAACCTGTTTCTTGCTTACACCACTGTAAATCAGGAGCAAACCTATCCACATTAGCAGCCTTCTGTGAGTATAAAACAGGTGTAAGTGAGAGCAGAAACAGGTCTATAAACTCAGCTGAATTTAGAAGCCGATGTATTACTTTCCAATCTTGCAGGGATTACATTACATTACGTGTATACGTACACACACATATATACACACCCCATTTTTAAAACCACTCCAGGAAATCCAACAGAAAGTAAGAAGAGCATATGGAAATTTAACTGGTTGCTCATAAAAAGCAGCTAAAATCTGCCAAAGTCAAAAGACTTTGGTGCATTCTACTACCTAGGCTTGCTAAAAAGAAGTGAGGTAAGAAAAGCAGCATTTTGAACTATGACTACCTGACGGGTGGAGCAGCAGTTTCACTTGCCTTAGAAATGCAATATTTCTGCATTTTTAAAGATGTTGAGAGCTTGAGTTGTTTTTCAGTACGGGGTCTTTTTTTTTTTTTCTTCCCCACAGAACCTCCCAAGCAGATTTCCAAGACTTTCAAAATAACAGCTCTTCACGCCGCTGCCTCTTCGATGCTCCTTTGGTGCCACCACGTGGAGAAGAGACAGGACAGCTACAACGGGCTGGAAGCGCCTGCAGCTGCTGCCAGGAGCCGAGGGCCTGCTCTCAGTCCGCATTCCCATTCTCCTCTCCCAGTTTTCCCCTCAGCCCCCGCCTGCGGGGACAGCCGCCACAGTGTCAATCCCAGCAGTGCCACTCTAAGCGGCCTCCGCGATGTGTCCCATCCATGGAACCGGGCAAAAAATAAAAAGAGCAGCAGGGAAATGTCAAATATGCAGTATCAGCACAGAGCACATCGAATGGACACTGTGAGGAAGGGGGCCCTCAAGCATTTTCCTCAGCAACATGCCCCCAGCTTTGCCTCCGTGCTGAGGTGCTGCCCCTCCGCTAAAGTGACACAGGTGGGCTTAATATAGATATAAGAAGTGGGAGGAAAAGGGAATTTGTTTTCCTTTTTCCCTTTCCTACAGTTTTTCTTCCTGTAGAGGAACTAAGGGCTGGTCAACATGTGCTGGGAGGAAAGCACAGCACCTGACAGCCTGCTCAGGTGAGGTGAGGTGCCCCCTGAGGCAGCACCACCAGTCCCTTGCTGAGATGTATCAAGTGGTTAAATGAACAAACATCTGTTTTGTAGTTTTGTGGATGGATGGGTTTGGGGCAGGAATGCTGCCCACTCTGGAGGACTCTGTGGAGAGAGCTGAAGGAGACACTTGGGTGCAGATCCTCCCAAAGAGCCCAACAGTTCATACTGGTTTCAGTATACACTGTTCCCCTTTGCTTTTAATTTAAACTAATTTTAACCTTCTATAAGATGTTCTCCCTGTTTTAATACATCTTGTTTTTGTAGCAATTACTGTCATTTAGGTAATATCACACAGATGTGCCCAAGGAGCACAAAGTTGTGAGAAGCCCTGAAGAATTTCTGGCACTATTTCTTCCATTCAATCTAATTTCAGAGGCAGAAGTAGAGCCACACGGTTGAATTACGTTGAAGGTGGACACAGGAAAAGCAGCAGAAAGGCTGAAAAAGAGTTGAAATTACCTTTAAGCACAAAGGTAATTAAACTTGGGATCTTACACACCCTCTCTGCTGTGCTGTAATCAAACTGAAAAAAAGCTTAAGACTTATGCAAGTAAGCTAACCTACCCAAATAAACATCAGATACACTAAATAGGGGGAAATGGCAAACTTCTAAGCTTGTTTCATTTCCCAGATGCTTTTCAAAACCTACGCTCTAAGATGTGTTCTGCAGTTACGTCAAAGAAATGTTCGGATATTTTAGCAACATGGGGACCACAGATGTTTTAGCACACACACTGCCAGCAAAGTCACTTCAGTTGACACCAGCTGAGAAGCAGCATTTGGATTTTTTGTTGGTTTGGGTTTTCTTTTTTCCTGCTGTTGGTGGGACTTGAGCTCAGATGCTTGAATAGAGTAAATTGTTACTAATCTTTGCCAGCTGAGGTAATGACCACTGAGGTTCCTGAGGCCAGCAGGCTACCCAAGGTAGGCTTTATCTTAAATGACTTAGAACCTCAAATTCTTTTTGGACCAGATGAGGTTACCACTATGCATTAACCAAAGGCTTAGCTCAATTATATCTGGGGGTTTTTTGCTATGGGAATCTTAAGTGCCACTTCATCAGGAAACTTTCTGCAAATCAGGACTCACTGTCAGAATCTGGCCTCTTTGCATTCTGAAAACCTCTGCAAGAAAATCTAAGGGCAAAATCTGGCCTTTAATTGTTTTGATAGAACAACCTAGGTAGGAGAAGATGACAAAAAAAAAATTTCCAAGCTCGTTTTTTTAAGTTAGATTTTTCAAGTGGGCTAAGTCTCGTTCTGGGCAGTTTGCCCTGGTTTTGGGAAAAAGTACAGGTACACCTAGAAATATTAACCTATGCCCAGAAATGACTCATTTATCTAACAAAATTCTTCTGTGTAATTCTATATATAAGGAATGAGGTCGAATTCTTAGTTTTTAATGATCTGAGTGTCTTCCAGAAAATAGGATACTTCATTCTA
This sequence comes from Serilophus lunatus, assembly GCA_013399895.1. Taxonomy (NCBI): domain Eukaryota; kingdom Metazoa; phylum Chordata; class Aves; order Passeriformes; family Eurylaimidae; genus Serilophus; species Serilophus lunatus. The sequence continues at coordinate 68,173 of VXBA01002798.1, read as the reverse complement.
TGCATCTCAAGAACACCTATTAAAAAGAATATGTTAAATGGACCAAACTTCATTTTACCAGATCAAACATGGACCAGTTCCACAGCTTAAAAAAATACACACATCTCCCTTTACAAAAAGCCAACCCACCAAACTCAGTATGACAACTGTAACCCTCCTAGTCTTTATAGTTTGAGACAAAAGTTAAAAGTTTTGGATTTCACTATAATTAAATAGTGAAAAGAAGTACACTCACACTGGGGCTACCTCTTAGGAAGGTGCCACATGTGAATTAACTCCATTTTAGCTAAAATGGCACAAAACTCCAATGTGATCATAATGCAAATTACTCTGAGACATACAAAAGCATCTTTTGTCTACATTAACTATGTAAAAATCTGTAATCCATATGAAGCTACATTCAAACAATGCTGTTAAAAATTACAAAGTTGTACTAGATCTGCAGTTCTGCAAATGCAGTATGTTATAGAGCCCTGTCATCATCTGAGATAAACTGAACTTTAATTGCAGAGCCCATGGTTCCTCCCTAAGCAATTTGTGGCTTCGGAACTGTGCTGGGAGCTCAGTAATGCTGATGACCATGCATGGGAAAACTGGAACACAAGCCCATTAAGGGTCAGCATCTACCATGCAGTTTCTGAGGTTTCTCCAGAGCCCTAATCTGGATAGATTTTCACTGGCATAACTTCTCTTTTTAATCTCCTGACAATGCATTTCATATTTTTACCTCGGTGAAGGAGAGTTGCAATCTTTAGAAAAACATGGTCAGAGGTTTTAGCTAACATTCCAATGTGGACTATACTTCACAAACCATGCTCTCCAACAACTCTTAAGAACTGCTCAACCTTTCTGGGGGGTGGGGAATTCAGTCATGGCAGAGACCAAACATGAAAAGGTTCAATCCAAGTAGTTAAAAGCTGGCAAAATTACAAACATCTGGGAACAGCACATTACCATAAGAAGTCAAGGCACTGTGTGGAAGTATCAGTGGTAAGCCCTGTATACAATAAAAGGTAAACAAAGCTTAACAAACACTGTCAAAGCAGGCAGGAAGTGGACTTTAACTAACAGACAAGTAGATTTCGCTGGAAGTAAATATTTTAGTGCTGGTTTTATTACATAAAGTCATTCATACCTACATAAAGCCAAATTCTCAGTTCTTTTGTGATGGATTTTTGCTACTGTGGCCTCAATGAAATCAAGAGTTAAATGGCTTTAAGCCAAGAGAATTAAGCTTGTGATGTTATACAGAGTCTTCAACAATAGCATTTCAGTGATATGCACTTTGTATTCTGTTACACACTGAGAGAAGAACTTCCTGACAATCACTTCTGTAACACACAGGTAGATGTGTAATGTGGGCATCCTCAGACAGCACCCCATGTGATTAACTGCCTTGAGGAAACACTCTCTCCATGGAAACTTCACAGGAGAAAACATTTTGTCTTGTGTGTGACTTGGGGAGTAGGTTTGTCAGCCCAGGGCAACAAATGAAAAGGACTGTTTATGCCATCCAACTTGACAGTGTTTGTTACTAGGCATTTCTCCTTCTCACCTTTTAGTAACAGGGACAGCAACTCTGTGACTTTAAACAATGACTAATTTGTTCCCATGAGCTAAAAAAACCCAATGAATAAAACGTGACAATGAAAAAAAGTGACAGTGAACAAATAAGCATTATAGAAAACAAATGCTGCAACATATTCATGGAAATGAACATTCATATCAAAAGATGAAAAATTAAAAACTACTGCTTTTTCAGACTATTTCACTTGCAGAACTCAGCAGCTGCTCATTTACTCTCAAACAGCAGCTAAGGATTTGCCCCTAGAATTACTACTTTAAAAGAGTACATTTGAAAGCACAGCTGAGTTTTACTTCTTTTCTGCCTAATCAGATCATTGTTATGCAACATGTATCACCATGAACTGGAGCTGATCTTTAGCTTGAAAATTAGTTTGTTGTTCATAAATTCTTTAGATGTGCTATTCAGGTAGCTTTGATACCAAGACTGCCTTGATGTAAATCTGGAACAATATAGAGCTGAATTAGATCCATTTTCTATCACTTAATATAGACTAAATTTGTCCATGGAACATGTCCACACTAGACCGAAAAGAAGCCTCTTGGCAATACTGAATTATCATACTGAATTGCTTCCATCCATTTGCTGGGGCTGCCAAATTGAAATGATGCATGTCAAGGCAACCCTATGCTGAAAAGTAAAAGATAGCCTCTTAAATGTTCCATTTATAAAGCTTTTTATTCACAGTCAAATTTAGTATCCCCTCTGAAATATATCACTTTACAAATTGATACCTTGCCACGACAAGATTTCCACGCCATATTCACTCAGCTTAGTAGTAAAAACAAGCTTTTGCTCTTTTCCCTTTGGTACAGCTGATGAAAACTGAGCAGTTCAAGGTCTGCTTCTTAGATCACCAGCACTAAGTATTCCATAGATCTGTAATCTTCTCACACAGGGAAGGTGAAAAGTCAGCAAAACTGTGAACTGTTAGTTCTATCAGTAAAATATTACAAGTGCATCCTATTAAAAAGCAGAAATTGAAGGGAAAAAAACCCAACAAACCACCACTAATGATAAGGATGCTAAGAGTGGTCTGAAAAAGAGAAGCATCCTTGTGGACTTTCTGAAAGTTTCTGCCAGAAACATCACTCTAAGCAAATTAGGACAAACAAATTACATTGTCACACCACAGAACTTAAATGCAATTTTTTTTCCTGTGTCACATGTGATTCTAAAATAACTTTATTATTTCCCCATAACCACTGTAGCGTAACACCTTTTTATCATTGGCAATTGAATGTCCAACTAAGAAACATAAATATTGACATAAACTAAAATTTCCCTGTTTTGGCATCTTTACACTTCAGTTTATGGTAAAGAATAACCTGCTCACTTCTGGGTTTCTTTGGGCCCTTTTAAATTGGAAAGTTTCTCTGGCTTAAATTTTGTTGGACTTTCCCTTTTGGAGAAGTAGAACATTTCCTTGAAGCTTCATGATAATTTCTCCAATTATATCCTGATTTGCATGTCACTGTGTAGCTGTAGTTGATTTCATCTTCTGCATCAAAATGTTTGCTACTGTTTCCTTTCACTTTAACTCGCTAAAGCAGCTCTACATTCTTAGCCAGACATGCCTGATGGCAGAAAATTACATTCTGATTGAGCTCCTTCATTTTATTTTTTAAGGATAACTTGGCACATATGCCAACAAAGGGAAACCATTTTTTCCTAGAAATGAGTGGTTTTGCTGTTGCTCGTAGTAGAGGAGGAGAATCTGCATGAACTGAGTCAAAGGTTCAGTGAGACCTCACCAGAAGGAACCCTGTGCCACAGGTGCCACTTGCACCCATGTATCTCCACCCATGTTTCCAGTTACAGATTGGAGTTTGCAGTTCATGACTCCCAAAAGCCTTCCTGTGGCTAACGGCCAATAGAGCCCTTGATCAAAGCAACCAAGGTCTTCTAGGGCTGCAGAATTCCTGGGTAAAGTAAGTCATTTACTATGAAAACCAGGATTTACCTTTACATTTATAGTGGTCTCGGGCCTGCAGTTAAAAATTGCATTTCAGTCTTCCCTCCTAAACCCCAGGAAATTCTGAGAGAATTTTGTTTAGCTTTTATCAGTCCAGACAAATATGTTGGAGATTTCCAATGTAACTGCAACACTGATAGTCTTTGACAAAACTTCTTGCTAGCATTGATTTCCAAGGCCAAGAAAAAAACAGGATGACACAATAAAACATCCACTTTTAGGGATGCAGTTGTCCAGTGATAAAAATACTTAAGGAATAGAAATGAGCATCATTGATGTGTTGACTTCCCAAGTCATGGCTAGCATTTATAAGGGTGGGAATCCAAGTCCTAATAAAATTCCTCCTCTCTTTACAGCCACAGAGGGATGTTTTCTAGGAGTAGATGTGCAGAAACTTTATACATCTGGGAGAACATCTACTTCCTCATGTCAAAGATACCTATTTTGCTATAGTAAAAATCTCTTTATATGGCTAGGACAGTTAATGCCAAGTCGTTATTTTTATGTAGTTATTTGCCACTAACACTGGTGGGATTTAAAATCTTGAGTTGTGTTTTCATTTCTCTTCTGAGGTATTATTTTTGTAAGCTTGGAAAATTCCCCATGCAACATCCCACCAAATTCTAGTCACTGCTGGTAATGTCACATCCTCTCACCAACCTCATCAGTTCCTTGGTGCAAAGACAAGAGAGCAAGAAAAGTTCCAAGAACAGATTACACATTACAAAACCTTTAACAAAATAATCACCTCAGTGATATAAAACCCCAGCTAGCGTTCATGATCATCATTTCAAGCTTCTTTCTAATAGGGCTGGTAGTGAAAAACAAGGACATGGCGACGATCCTCAGTTTGTGGGGTGTTTATCTGGGTTCTTTTCTTTGTGTCAGAAAAGCACCACCATAAATCCAGGCTATGAACAGCCACACTGAACGATGTAAGTCTTAAAAAACAAAGTGTACAAAACTGCATTTGTTGTATCTACTTAAACTGCCCTATTATGAATGTCAAATACCTGTATATAATTAATTATACCAGATGGACTCCTACCTCAGAAAGTCTAGGCTAATAGCTTTGCATTATTCTTGTTTAAACATTTACCAATGAAACCTGTGTACTTTACTAGACAATGAATTATGATCCTTTTCAGAAATTAGCCTTTTAAAACAAAAGCTATAATTGAAGCTTAAGAGGAAAATCATGTAATGGAAATGTCCTTCAATCCCCTTTTAATTAACAGCACTGTGTGTAAATACAACATGAACTTCTCATTTCCTCAAGACAATGCCTCTCAGAGCAGAGAATGTTATCTCACAGAAAATTTCTATATTAAAGTGCTCTGGTTTGTGCCACTTCAGACCACTTTTATCCTATTGTCTTCCCCACTAGTCCAAAGGACACCTGCCTTCTTTTTTTGTTTGTTTTCTTTAAATGAATGGAGTTGAGATTAACATTTTGAGCCTTATGCTTTCACATGCAGGTCTCTACCCTCACTTCAAGTCCAGAAGTCTATTTATAATAGTCTAAGGCTGCCAGTTGCAGTATGAGGTTGAAAAGGGTTCACAACAGGACACGCAGACTTCCAAATAAACACTGTCCAAACCTACTGAGCACATCAAGAGAACTGCTTTACTCAAGTGTGTTATCTTTGGACAAGAACACACTTTCGATCTTTTGCATTTTTAACTTTTAATTGCACCAAAAAAAAAAAAAGAATCTGAAGTCTAACAGCTCTTTCATTTGGCACAACCGTAACATTAACCCGTAGAAAGAAAGCAGTCTCATTTTAGCTTTTAATTTGCAAATGTTTGTGGGCCTTTGACATGTACACTCACATAAGCAGTCCTGTGGATTTGAGGCAGCAAGGTTAGGTACCCGAATCAAAATATATACCCACTAGTTCTCTTATTAGTTGAAGGAGTTATTTGTTCAAAGAGTTTACCATAAACAAAACATGTAAATTCATACCAGTCACTGAAAAACTTTGTAGAGTCCTGCAATGAGTTTAAATTCATCCACACATTGGACTTCTACTTTAAAATATGTATTTTCAGATAATCAGTGAGAGAAGAACCACAATTTTAGTAGCTAATTCAATTTAGTCCACGTTCTGCACTGCATAGCTGCAATGCTGTGAGGGGAGTAAACATCCCAAACTGCATTTTTGTGAACTAAATTATATATATTTATATATATATATATATAAATGTATATTTCCATCATAAATAATTAGGTTACTGCTAATTGTTAAATAGCTTTTGGGCAGGTAAGAGAGCTTTGTGTTGCAGTTAACTGAGAACTGAAACCCCACCTATTCCTCAAGGAAAAAGCTTCACATTTTGAGGGAAAACACAGTATTTGCAAGACAGAGCAGCAGTTTTTATTGCACCAGAGGATGTTTTCCTGATGAAGATTTAAGAAACACCAACAGATGACCACACTCCTACCACCTCAGAGCACATTTCTCGGAGTGTCAGCAGCAAGGGATGAGCACTGCAGCCAAAATTCCAATCAAGCTCCTGCATGTGCTGTTTCCTAATAGCTGTCACCAGCCTATTCCTGTTTTTGGACCCCAGAAACTGCCCTTAGGGGATAACTAATTTTTCCATTGACTAGACATGGGAGCTTAGAGTGGAATCCAGGCTTTTTGCCTCGCGTGCCTTGAAGCTCTGTTTTCCCAGAGGCAACAGAAGTAAGGGAAGATGGCATAAGTCCAAGTTCAGAAGCTGAAAAGGAAGCAGTTTAACACAGTGAATAAACCTTACAAAACTCTACAAACACAGCATTTCACACAATGCTCTTTCATAAACACCACACTCTGGATAGCATTGTTTGAAACATTTTAATATTCAGGAGATTAAGGACATACAAAAAAGTGTCAATAAATTGTTCAGCAGTAAAAAAAAAAAATTGAATTCTTAGGCATTTTAAGCAAAATATCACTACTATTTAATACCAGCAAGTGAATGTCAGGTTATTATCATCTGAATAATGAAATGTCACTCAAACAATGGCACTTTTAGATACACATTCAATCCAACCAACACAAAGGTAACAAATCTGGAAAAAATACAACCCTGTAAAATTCTTAAGTATAACTTAATCTGTTATACAGCACCTCTGTGAGATGCATGCAGGATGCAAAACATTTCAAAAATAAGTTCTAGGTGCCTCTAATTTGTACAAAACAAAGATTTAGTCCTTCTGTCTCTTTTTTCCCTTAGCAGGAGTTTTAGAAGCATGTTCATTTTCTGTGTTTGGTTCCCAAAGGGCATTTTTTACAAATCTAGAAGCAGCTCCTTTATCGAGTCTGGATGCCTTTTTCTTGTCTGTTATTTCTTTGACCTTGTTCATGTATGTTCTTATTCTCTCCTAGGGAGAAAAAAAAAAAAAAAGGAAAAGTGTATTTCAAACCATTCTGCCAAGATGGTTGCTAAACTTAATGAGTAGTTCTCCACACTTCACTTCTGTTAACTATAATATCTAGAAGAAAAGCATATAAATAAATATACCAGGCTCTTTGCAAACTTGAGACATCCGCTTTCCATCATAAGTACCAATCATACCATGTGCATGACATCCACTGTAACAGGAATAAAAAGTCCTACACAGATGAAGACTCTGCAGGTACTTTACAGTGAGATGAGAACTGTTCTTGAAAGGTAAGTTAGAAAATAAAATACTGAACTCAGTTTGGAGCTTGGCCTACAGAAAAATGGCAAAAGGATATTTAGATATTTGACACATTTATAGATTAATTATATTGCCTGTCTTCAAAAAAAAAAAATTCAGCATGTCCAAGCAAAGTTCAAAAGCTTCTTACACAAAACCAAGGATGCTACAAGCATTACACACGCAACCACATAGAAGTCTAAGGGTTCAAATCCTGGAATGATCACAAGGGCTTATCAATGAACCTATTAAAGGCAAGCTGATGAATTTCCAGCTGTACCAGAAGTTTCTTTTATGATCCTAACAGAAACAGCTTGTTTCCACTGCCATTCCATAAAGCAAGGGGATACTTTCTGGTCATCTTTGCCTACCATAGTCATCTGGTGTTTGCAAGGGGTTTTTCTGAACACATGGCTTGGACTCAGCCCCACCCAAGTATACCCTCCCAACCTAACAACCTCATTTATGTGCCTACACATCCCCATCTACTCCCGCAATAAGCAAAGAAAATTACTTTGAGAGGGTAACTAAGCCCCTCTAAGATGGGAATCCCCCTCTGTTAATTGCCTGTTTCTCTTCGCTGACTAGAGAGGACATCAACAGTAACTCAGTAAAACATTCAAGTTTTGTTGACAGATTTCATTTCATTTGAAGGCCAAATATGGCCTTAGGTGTTACTGCAATGCAAACAACAGTAACATATATCTCCACATATATGTAGCCCACTGCCTGATACCTGAATTCTAAATGTGGATAAACACAACATTTGTGAACACTTCTAAAAGAAATGTTGATGCGTAACCCACACATTTGTCACACAGCCATTGATTGCCACTTCTTTGAGCCTGGAACAAAAGCTACAAGACCCACCCTACAGGACTGATTTTCAATTCTTCAATGATCATTGTAAGCAACTGTCAAAAACTTGGCCTCTCTTTCTATATCAAAACCCCAGGTTTAATGAGGAGGGCTTTACAGGGTCTGAAATCATGATCGACTGTAATATTTCTTTGGTGACTGAGATGGCTAATGAGAACAGATGGCAAACCTACATGTATCAACATGGGAAAAAGGAGCTGGAAAAACGTCAGTGTGACAAAAGAAATGAATTCTGATAGCTTGAATGTGAGCTTTATTAATACAGTTTGAATCCCTGTATGTACACGGGGAGAGCAATTCTAAAGAACAAAACAATCCTGACAGAACAGTCTTTTTTAATTCCCTTTCCACATGAATAAGAACATCACAATGCTCATGGAAGGAAGGAGTGTGCATTCATTCACCTTGATACTTGCAAAAGGAAAAGAGAGCTGGGTAAGAATCTAGGCTATGATAATTCACTCATCCTTTGGAGTTAAAACGAATGGCAGTTGTGAAGTAAAATACCAGCATAAAATATCCACAGCAGAGGAGATAAAATTTTTTTAGTATCACTAAATTAACACAATATTCAGACACTATATAATATAAAACTGACTGAAAGCTCATGAAATATTAACTGATGCATTTTTTAATATGATACAGTCTAGACTACTGAAAACCTCACAAAATTAAAAATAGAAGTATTCTTGTTATTCAGACTAGCTTTCCACATTTTTCAGTGCTATCTTCCATTCCACTGGTTATGTAAGGATTACATTTAATCTAAGTATTTTATGATGGCCCAGGTTTAATATTTTCATTTACACAGGAATTAAAACGGGTAGCCAGAAGTTTTGATTCCTATTTTTTCCTTCAGGCTAAATGATTTGATATTTTTAAGTCAGCAGAATATTCAAGATAGCCAGCCTTCTATACTGTAGTCATGCATCTAAATGGAATATAAAGACAAACCTGAAAGATTTATTATAGGTTGTAAATATGTCACTAATGCAGAATTACTGGACAATACACATACAACTGGTGCCAAAAAAGCTTTTAGCTTTGTTTCTGAACTGGATTCTTTACTGCTGAGAAAATGAATTAATGGAGGACTTGGAAGGGGGAGGGGGGCTCTTTCCCGTCTTTGCCAGTAAATCAACCACACTACACTTTCAGAGTCATACAAAAGTAAGAAAAGGCAGCCTCAGAGATTAACATGATTCCAAGTATTTATAAGGAAAAAAAAATGCCATATTGGAAGTTATAAATTATTATCAGACACGTAGCATTTTTCCATTTAACAGATACAAGTGAAGAGCTGTTCTGTTCAGAACCCAATTCTCAAAGAAAGGTGGTGAAACAAAAGCAAAGATATGATGATGTATCATTCATCGTCTTGTTCTTTTCTAATTTCAGCAGACTACAACTTCACTTTGAACAATACTGCTTGGAACTAAAAACATGACTTTCTTAATTTAGAGCCCAGCAGGGCATATAAATAGTTATATAACACCCTGTAGCATATGCATGTTTTTATGGCAACATATCAATTTAAAAAATGTTTATATCTACATTTAAACTTCTATATGGGCTAACTGTCCTGAGCAAGGCGCATGGAGTGCCAGAAACTTACCAGTTCTTGCTTCACTGGATGTTCCTTTGGATTGATTCCCTGGGTAGCCAAGTATACTACAAGAAAAACATGATTTCTTTGAAACTAAAGGCTGTCATGACAAGGCACAAACAAGCAGTCACACAGAAAAAGTGAGGTTTCCACATAAAATCATCAGAATTGGAGTTAACTGTGTTGTTAAGTATCTTACCAACTATTATCATCTAATATTGCAGCTAAAAAAAAAACCCAAACAAGTAACATGGTTAAACTTTCTGTCCTTAAAAAGAGAGAAAAGGTTGCTACTAACAAACAGAAACACCCTCATGCATGCACAAAGTCAGCTTTTCTAAATACAGATTTTTGATTTGGAGTTTCAACATCATTTACCCCACAGATGGCAATAATGTGGATCCCCAGGGCAATCACAAGTCTTCACTTATTTGGCTATAAAATAAGATTATTTAATGTTTGCAGCTGTCTAGGTGTTCAGATGGCAATCACAAACACTACTTTGTCCTCCTACCACATACTTACCCCAGAACATTGAATTTAACGTGTACACCGAAACCAAATCCAGCTTTGCTTGCTCAAGAGGATCTAACTAGAATGAGAAAAAAAAAACACACACCACATTTGCACATTTTTAAAGCAAGATGTGCACAGGTTTTAGTAACATTTCCTAACTGTGCACATTTTCTAGCTGTGAATGTATTAATAGCAAAATACACACTGAAGGACTAGTTTTGCACCACAGGTTCACTGGTTTAGGTCTATTTCCATGCCACCACAGAACCACTCTCTTCTCTCCAAGTATTCATGTCATTTTCCCAGTCTGATGTTAAAAGCCACAGTCTGGCACAGCCAAAAGCACAAAAACCTCTTGGCATGTAGATCTTGACCTACTGTTCCCACAGTCAGGAACTAAGTCCCCATGTTTCCACAGAAACTTAATTGAAAATTGTTGTTGCTATCAATGGAAGGGGAAAAAAAAAATTCTTAAGATTGCTGAAACTCAAATGTGAATATACAATCAATGAATGTTAACATTGCATGTGATAGACCATGTGCTCAATGCATGCTGGAATACTTAGAGATGTAAAGCAAAGGAAGAATAAAGGTAATGAGGGTGTTTATTTTCTTTGACTGTCAAAGTCAATTTATTATTTTAGTCCTACAGGATTTCCAGAAACTCTGATAACATCATTGTACAGCTCACTAGTTCTAACAAGGATACTGTCAAATGATCTGTGTTGTCAAGACTGTTTTCTTCCTAATTTATTTGTGTAAGAAATCCTCACAGGATGAAGAATCTCCCTCATGTGCTGGCTTTTTCTTGCCCTACAGAAAGAAATTATAAGTAAGGCTTGCATATATATATATATATACACATATATAATAGATAGAGATAGAGAGGCTTGCATGAAGTTCTCAGGCAGTGTCTTGCTCTGCCTTTATGCCCTGAGAAAAAGCCATATTTTAAGAGCTATGCTTGTAACAGAGCTAGAGGAGACAGCTCAGGTTCTGCAAGTCTAGACTTCTAGAATCAGATCAATTCTTACTGCTGTCAGTTCACCTTTAGACCCCTCTGGGTACACTGAGCTCCATTAAGTTTGTTGTAAAGAAGCCTCAGACAAAAACGTGAGTGACCTCTCCTTTATGAAAGAGCACTCAGCAGGTGAGGAATAAGCCAGAATGCCCTCTACCTAAATGACTCACTGGTAAGATCATCACTTATCAGCCTGGAAGAGCATTTTACTGTTAAGTTTTCTAAGATACACAGATGATCTTATAAATGTAAGAATTCCTAACAGTAGGTATGGAGGGTAGGAAGCATCACACTTGTTATTTCTCTGTGCAGTGGCTGGACTAACACACCCTTTTATTTCAGTCTGGGTTCCCAAGTATTCTTGTACTGACAAGGAAAAGGTTTTCAAAAGGAAAGTTATATACCTTTTGCAGAAGCTCAGTCCTGGAAACAGACATCATTGTCTTCAGCATCTCATCTACAGAGCCAAGAGATTTTTCAAATGCTGCGAGATAATCATGAATTTCAGTGGGGTATTCTTCCAAATTACTATCATCTTCTGACGTTTCCATCTGGAAAGAGGAAACAAAACTAAGAATCCTTTTCATTTAAGTCCCTACAGAGTCAAAATACTGTATTTTAGAACACAAAGCATTAGCATTTATTCATTGAACAACATAAGAAATGCCTACCTGCATAGAGTTCCAGCAGTTAACATCAACAGAGAAAGAGTTAAAGGACCTGTAATTTCAGGGATATCTCCTGACTGTTGTGCAAAATGGCATGAAGGAGCATTACAAATTACATGACTGTAGTACCTATTCTTGCAACAGTCCCAAAACAGTATTTAGCTTTTATGATCTGTGATAGAAAGGAATTATTTGCTTGTTTAAAAGAAGTGCTCTATAAATCACACTATATAAAGAGGTACACCAAGCAACAGGCAGGACACCAGAAAAAAAAAAAAAAATCACAACAAAAAACAGGGCTATGGCTTCAGCCTGTCTTAGGAACAGCCACTGCTTCAGCTCTAAAGGGGTTATTCAGCACCAGTTATGTCAGGGTCAGTTACATCTTCCAAGGCTAAACACATGAGTTGGTCCAAAAACAATTATTCTTGTGAACCCTATATCCAGTTTTCTGAATTCTCTGTGGAGTATATCTGATAAAACTCTACCTGTAACAAAGCTGAGTCGACTTTGGGATCTCAGAATACTCTGGAAGTCTTGCAGACACATCAATGCACAGCAACTGGGAAGTAATATGTGAAAAATCCCAAAATATCCCTTCTTTGCTCCCAGCATTGATAGTACCATGGCATGGCTACTGCCAAACCATCTGCTGGCTTATAATAGACACCTTTCATTCCCCTCAAATCATAAATCCCCATTATCTTGGGCAGTCAATGTTACTTAGGGCTACATTATTTTCTACAACTTCTACTGACTGAGCAACAACTTTTGGAATGCTCTGAGGAAAAAAGAGGAAAAAAGATGTAATTTTCCTGCCCATTTAAGCATCAATTACAGTGGGAGCACCTGGACCAATGCAGTTTTTCCTACTTAGGATCAGTGTGATAATCCCACCCCCCAGGTGCTGAGCACAGGAACAGAAATTGGAGAAACTGCACTTGATGTGTGAACACCAAGCCACATGGTCATTGCAAGCAGCAAACAGCTGCCACATCACTGGAGTTTGTTTTAGATAACGATTTGATCTTTTCCTGGCAAGAGTGTGGTATGTGTTAGAGAGGTTTCCTTTTATTTATATTGCCTCTCAGAGGTCAAAAAGGAAGAAGACTGGGAGGAAAAACAGCATGGAGCTACTCAAGCCTGTCTGCAACTCCAGTTTTAACCTCACCAGTGTGACTCCAGAAATATGATCAGCCAGCTAACAAGCCCAGTTTCGCTGCTGCTGTTTGCACAGTTATAATCTACTCAGCTGCATGGCTGCTCATCCTGCCCAGAGCTGGTTTCCAGACTGAGGACAGAATCACTCTGCCAATAATGGCATATTGAGGGTCCCCTCCTCACCCCAGCATGTCACACACACATATATGAAAACTATGTCAGTCAGCTGCAGCAGACCTAAGTAAGAAAGCTGAGCTGGACCTACAAGATGCTTCCCACAGAAAGGCAAAGTACCACTACAATTATTTCTGACACTTATGATAACACTGTGTTTCATTCTGCCCTGGCCACCTGCCTTATAATCACCCTTGTTACTTTGATTAAAAGGGTTGGGAAACGATGTTTGTTGTTAACTTTCAGTCATATAATACAACATTAAAAAAAAAGCCCTGAAAGCTACAAAAGAAAATAGATTTTCCCAGTTGTTAGTAAAGTTTGGTCAGAAGATGTCTGTCAACACACATTTCCTACAATTACACAGAGAGAGAGGTGTAATCCAATCCAACAACCATCTACAGAGTTTATCATCACTGCAACACTTAACCTACTATGGTCTTAATTTGATGGACAGGCATAAACATAGTGATAAATTCCAACTTTCCTCCCTCCCTTTGTCAGTGTATCCAGCACCAGCAAGAATAAAAAGTCAACCAGCTACAGCCTTTAGCAGGCATGTGTTATCAAAACTAACTGGAGCTCTTTTACAGAACTTGTAAGGATAAACAGTCTCTAGAGGATATTGGATATTCTTTTTAGCATACCAAGCTAGACATAAAGAGTAAGACAGAAGAATAGAAAGACAGAGGGAAAGTAACAAGTAAGAGTCCAAAACACATTTTGCTGTGATTGCTGTCTCCTGAGCCAGAAAGAATTGTCCTCATATCACAAAGTACTTACTTGACAGTCAGTTAGCAAGGAAAAGGAAAAACATGCATTGGACTTCAGTGATTTCATTGATAAGTCCACTCCTGCCCAGGGAGGAGAAAGAACTTGTTGAATCTGTGTTTTGTGTTCAACAGGAACTGGCAAGTTCCTACTCCTGCTGTGTAGGGACCTCTCCCTTCTCATTACACTGTTGCTCCTGCATTACTAATCTCCAAGCAGGATGTGGCACAGCACTGGCACATGCCAACAATAAAGCAGCAGTCAACAGCTGCTGTTGGTAACATTAAATCAACAAGAGTAAAATGACACTACATTAGAAAACGTGTACAGCGGAAACTCCACAAAATTGCTTCTGCCAAAATCAATCCACAGGTTGCAAAAATCACACCTGCAGAACGACAAAGCCAAGGATGGGAGGCACTGAGTGATTCTCTAAACACACCTAAAGGCTACACTGCCCTCAGTGGTTATGTTTCAGTCATTAAGCCACAAACAAAAAAAAGTCACTCAAAGTTTTACCAGTGTTTCTCTGTGCACTTTGAATAAAACATATTTAAGTCAGTTCCTAAAGTCAATGTTTACTAGATAGGTTTTTCTATGTTGAATTTACTCACTTTCAACCAGATTTTACTTGGCACAGAGATCCCACTTTGAAAATTAGGGATAGTAGGAATATTCAGATAAAAGAAGTACAAGAAAATCCTTACTGAGCAAGCATGTGAATAATGGGGAATTCTAAAAGAAATACGGCAGCATTTTCATCAAGCAAGAGTACTTACGATGCAGAATTCATAACCTGTGGTTGTGTGGACGAAGGTAATACTTCATAAGATCTTTCAGTGTGAGAAAGCAAAGTTCACCAGCCATAAACATAAAAAAGGCTTACTTTGATTAAGGACACTGAGGCAAAAAAACAGCGATGAAAAATGTAGTATGACTTCACAACATTAATTTACCAGTTACCCTTTTAATTCTGAGCTCAAAATCCACCAGGGGGAGGAGGGGGGGGGAACCCCATAAAAACATTTGAGAAAAAAAAGGACTTTAAATTGCAAAGGTAAACCATTTTCATGAGAACACTTATGTTTTGCATTTAGGTGTGTTAAAAGTGTTTTGTAAAATTACTTTCCAGAGGTGAAAAATTTCTGAGTACTATGAAATTTCTCCAAATTTCTGAATAAATTCTTATTTAATAAAACAATTATTAAATTTAATCAGGCACATAATTATATTTATGTAAACTTTTCTTAGTCAACAAATCAATGCTATAAACCAGAGCAACACTGAAACTGCAAAAAGGGAAGGGAGGGAAATACCAGACATTATTAATGAACTAAGAAAAGGCACAAATAAAAAAAAGGAAAAGAGAAAATACGTCATCTTATGCAGACTGTACAAAAAAGACTAAACAGGTGACAACCAAAAGCAGTTTGCTTTAGTGTTAATGTGGCTGTTGATCTGAGATACAACTAAGTTCAATGCTGTATTAAGGAATTTTAAATACAATCAAACAAAGCACAGATGGTTGTGCCCCATACAACCAGTAAAACTGTCCATCTTTACATTTATCTCTCAGGAGAACAAAGAGAGCTGCACACCTCTTTTAAGAAAAGCACACCCATGACTGACATATAAGGGTAAGAAAAGGGGAAAGAGAAGCTGCAGTCAATTTGCACGTGGCTTTTATGAGTAATTTTTTAATATATCTGGTGCTTCAATAAAAGCCTTACAATGTAATTGCCAGCTGGCTTAAAAAGCAAACCCAAACTTCCCTTCCTTGCCCACACCCACAGCAAATCTCTATCAATATTCTCTCAGAATGATGCTGAAAGAGAGGAACTCTAATTAGGCCCTGGGTACCTCAATGAGAGATTCTGCTGAAGAAATGTGGTGAAAGTAGTGGAAGCTACATGCATCTGTCAGCACGGCAACAGGAAAGCCCTCAAGACAGAATTAAAAAATGCTCAGTGTTAGTGTCATGCACATGGCTTTCAACTGGCATTAAAACTGCCAAGTTCAGGAAAAAAGGGTGCATTTGAAATATTTTGCAATGTGCAAACAAAGGATAAAAGTAATTTAACATTCTGCTAAATACAGCAACTCACTTCACACTTCATGTTTAATCTTATATAATTCCTAAGCAGAAGAAGGTCTTGTCTTCGTACAGAGCTCAGATAATTTTTTTTTCCCAATTATTCATGTGGTGAATGTGCAAGCACAGCAAAGGTGTCCCTTCTGCTCTAACACTGCAGTTCACTGCTGTGGATGTAGGACAAGAACAACCAAGACCTTAAAGCTCCCAGGGAACACAAAAACTCTTCTGGGCAGAGAAATCCATGTTTGCAAAGCTCTAAGCATGAAAGCTCTAATCTGTGACAGACAACTACCCAACATTACTGCTGATAATAAGTAATTACTTGCCCACTAGTGATCACTGTGTCCACAGATCTGTTTTGCTACTAATGCCTTTCAAACCAGCTTGGGGCAGCTGGAGAGCAGATCTATTGCAACCAGAGTTCTCTTGCAATGCCAGCTCACAGCCCAAGAAAGGCTTCCACTGCAGAGGTCAAAAAGCCATGAAATACCAAATATACACCAACAGGCTCAGCTTGGTCTCCTTAAAAATATCCCAACTTCAAGGCATGGGAGTCAGCCAGTGCCCCACTCGCACTGAAGCACAAATTAGGAGCAGCTGAGCAATCATTTCTAACCCTGCCTTCAAAGCCAGGATCCAGTCAGCACCAGCACGTGCACAGAGCCATCCTACAAAACAGTTCACGGCCATCAGGCTCTTGCTGGTGCCTCTGAAATAAAGTCTCTTGAGCTCCAAAGGATTTGCAAAGTTTATTCTGATTTGGTCTTGAAAGGACATTAAAATTTAAAGGGAGGGAATAATATTTTTGAGGCTCACTTCCACTTCAGCCCACGGTGGATATCCCTGCTCACTACGGCCCCATCTATGTCCACGCAAACCATCTCTGATCCAAACCTCCAACTCGAGCTCCACAATCCATAAAATGTTTTTCCTCTCTGTAATCAGATGTCTGCTACCTCTTCTAAAATTTACTGCCACTCTCCACTGGTATGAGCACCATGAATATCCAGAATTAAAGCCGAGGAGGTTTTTATTCCTTTTAAACTGCAGACCTGCTTTGTTTCCTTTAGCCACTGGTTCCACAGTGCATGAAAAGCATTTCCTTTTATCTGGTATCAGTTTCCTCTAGTTGCATGTTCTGCAGCACCTCCCTGTACAGTTTGGAACAGCAACCCCAAGGTATTTTTGGCTGTTTGTTCCCTGACTGTGCTAACAAGACTCTGACACTATGAAAAGCACATTTACCCATTTGTTGGTTGAACACAACACAGTGGAACGTTGTGTTCCAGGCATTGTGTTCTTATCATCAATCTCACTGATGTGGGAACAAAAAAGGCAAAAATCTTTTCTAACTATCCTCTAAACAGAATTTAAAAGTTGATAAGCCAACAGAAAGGAGACCAGCTACCACCAGCAAAGAAAAGCAGCCACCTGTGTGTCCTTCTGTCTGTGCTGCCTTTCCCAACTCTGGTTCTGCAACATCTACCTGGATTTGTGGTGGCCAGTGCCATTCTAGTGCACCGTTTAATTATTTACAGGAACAACAAACCACAGGTGAAGAAGTGATTCTAAAAATCTTAAACCACCTCAAAGAGAAAGGCACTTCACTGTTAAGGTTTGTGTGGCCTCTGCACTGCATTTCTGATAGGAAACCTAAAAATTCTATCAATTACTTTCAAGTTTCTCACGTTCTGGAGTAGAGCCTTGTGCCGAGTGCTTTCTGATCTCTTCAGCAAGGCTCATACTGCCACAGGCTCAGCACTATTCAGCCATTTTTCAGTGGAAGTGTTCTTTTACATTTTGTCAACCAAAAAATGTGCCAGACATCTTTCAATTTTGATCTGACAACCCAGACACTCCATTTTGCCTTGTCTCAGAGATGAGGCCTTTAAATTGGCATGACCTCAAGTTTTCATTTGCAAGTCAAAGTCCCTGCTAAGTTGTTAGCAGCAACTAAGCTTGCAGTCAGAAAGCTGTGACAGGGCATAATAAGGAGACATCTTCGCATTTGCACAGAAATGAGAGAACCACAACATAACACGACCTATTTTATGACAAAGCACTCCAGCTTGGTAATTTTAAGTACCACCTGCCTTTCTCTTCAGGGCAAAAAGGAGCGCTGCTGAAATATTTTAACCGTGGCCTGTACGTGCAAATTGAATGTTTTCTTTGAAAAACACACTCTTCTTACAACAAAGTCACAGCATCACAGTATCAGCAAGGTCGGAAGAGACCTTAAAAGATTGTGGGAAACAGGCCCACAATTATTTTAATTTTCAAAAGCAATTTATTATAAAACAAAGGCAATCAGCGCTGGGCGCGTGACTTGGTTGGTTTCCAAGTCAGAGGCGCAAAGGGTCCTCAGACAGGTCAGGTTTTTATAACGAAATTGGCACAAAAGCGGGTGGGATTATTACAATTTCTTTGAGGTAGGAGGGAAGATATTTCCATAGGTACATCCCCTTTCTCCTCCCCTTGGGAATTTGGGTCTGGGGGATTTTATTGCTTTTTGAGGGTCTTGAGACTGAAGCAGAACACCCTTCCTCATCTTGAACTTTTCAACTTTCCTGGAAAAATTGGCATGAGCCTTCCTTGATTGGCTCTGAAGGTGGCGTTATCTTCTGGTGGACCAATTGATGGCCTACCCAGGAGATCCTGGAGAGATTTACTGCAGAAAGGTGTTTGTGTTCCTTCAAAGTTTCAGGGAGTGAACAATGTGTCCTTGTTCTAATGGCCTTCAGCAGGAAGGGCTCATTAGAGCTCACCATCTCTTACATTACACTACTAACATATCTAAACACTATAATATGAATCCTATTCATTTAACCAAAGCATAACTCTAAAACTGCTTACAATATGGATTCTATTCATTGGCGAAAGCAAAATTCTATCAGCGTTACATTTCACAAGATCAAGTCCTCCAGGCTCCTCGAGCTGTAAGACTTTCACTAATAGGAATGTAACCATTACCTGCCTATAGTAAGTACAGCCACCCTTAAAAATCAAGAAAAAGAAAAGGCTACAGTCCATATTCCCTTTTTCGTGGATATGTAACCAAGTCATGCACTAAACATGCCACGCCATGCAATGCCACGAGCACTAAACAACCAGGGATGAGGCTCGGAGCGGCGGAGGGTTGGAAGGGGACGGGTCTTTAAGCATCCTTCCAAAAAAAAAAACCAAACTCAAAAAACCATTCCGTGCTTCCACCAACCGCGTTTATCCCGCTCCCCCACCACCAGCAGCGGCGGCTCTGCCTCCCGACACGGCGCTTCCCTCTTTTCCAAGCCCGAAACCCGCAAAAAAAAAAAAGCCCCACGCCGGGGTGTCCCCGCTCTCACCTGCGGGCCGGGAGCGCCCCCCGCCCACGTGGGGACCCCGGGACGCGGCGGCGACAACACGGGAGACACGGGAAGGGGCGGGCACGGGACACGGGAAGGGGCGGGGGATCGG
>VXBA01002798.1:0-47892 GCA_013399895.1 Serilophus lunatus | reverse complement strand
AGAAAAAAAAAAAGAAAGAAAGAAAGAAAGAAAGAAAGAAAGAAAGAAAGAAAGAAAGAAAGAAAGAAAGAAAGAAAGAAAGAAAGAAAGAAAGAAAGAAAGAAAGAAAGAAAAGAGGAAGGAAAGGAATTGTTAAAGGGGGAGAAAGAAAGAAAATGAGGAAAAGAAAAAAGAGAAAGGAGGAAAAAGAAAAATGTTAAAAGAAAAAGGACATAAGAGATGAAGGAGAAAAAGGCAAAGGAAAGAAAAATAGAGAAACGGAAAGAGGAAAGAAAAAAGAAAGACAAAAAAAGAAGGAAAGAAAGAGAAAAAAAAAAAGAAAGGAGAGGAAGGGAAGGGAAAATGGATTACCATTCCTGGTTCCAGCATCAGCCCAGCTCATGGGTCCTGAAGGGCACGACCTGGCCTTGGTGGGGATACATTTTTAAGTATAGGTCTCCCCACCCTGAAAATTGGTTTCTTGCTTTCTATGAAAACCAGTTCTTATGTGCAGTCCATTCTTTCAGACCTTTATGGAAATGGTTTGAAGGCTTTGGGGGGCTTGATCCTCTCCTAGAGTCCATGTCCACTCCTTGGCCTCATTCCTGCAGTGCAATGAGTGTTGTGCTTCACAGCCATCTGCTTATCAGTGTTTGAGACATGCACATTGGCCCGTTCTGGGATTTTATAGAGGGAGAGAGATGCTCCTTTGGGGCAGAAAACATGCCAGCTCCTCGGGGTGGAGGAGGTAAACAGCCAGCACAACACATCTCCAGCTGTTCCCAAGTGCTCCCAGTTTATTCCGGGAAGCACAAACTGGATTTAGAGATGGTCTGCTAATGCCAGACACCACACAGAGGCATCCCAGGAGGTCAGTGCTGCCTTCTGCCTGAGGCTGCACATCTTTGCCTCACCCTCAGGTGTTCTCCAACAGCGTTGTGGGTTGTGTTTTCCACTGTGTTTCTCCTCAAGTACAAAGGAGGCCACCAGGACTGATTAGAGGGATGGAGCACCTCTCCTATGAGAGAATTGGGATTGTTCAAGAGATGGCTTAGGAGTGACCTAATTGTGGCCTTCTAGGACCTGAAGGGAGCCTACCAGAAAGATGGAGAGGGACTATTTGTAAGGGACAAGGGGGAATGGCTTCAAACTGACAGAAAGTTTATATTAGATATTAGGGAGAAATTCTTTACTGTGAGGCTGGTACTGGCACAGGTTGCCCAGAGAAGCTGTGGATCCCCCATCCCTGGAAGTTTTCACAGCCAGATTAGATGGAGCTCTGAGCAATGTTGTCCAGTGGAAGGTATCCCTGCCCATGGCAGGGAGGTTAGAGCTAGAGGATCTTTAAGGTCCTTTCAAACCCAAACCATTCTGTGATTCTGTAAGATTTCAGTAAATAAATCTGGCTCCAAACGCAGGGGATTAATATTTCTGTGTCCCCCAAAGATAAGTTCTGCATTTTGAGGATTTACAGTCTGATAACTAGTAAAACAGAAGTCGGTATCTGCAACAAAAATATTGCCATTACTTGCCAAAGAAAGACGTTTTTCACCTTCTTTGTGTTCACAATCCGAAGCTTATTGTAACTCGAGTCTGCAGCCTATCCCCTCCCAGGCAGATCAAGATAACATCACTGGAATCCTTCAGCATGGTTGAAGAGGGCCTGCTCTCAGCTATAGGTTATGCAGGAGCTGATTAAGTCATGGCTGGTTGCCTGAAGGGAATGTGCTGAGCTGGCTTGCTCAGCATCAGGGTTTCTAGAAGAGAAAAACAGGTCCAGTCTGGAGAAGCACAAAGCTGGGGGAAGCGAAAGTTAGTTGGAGGGAACAGGAGGAGAAGTTTGGGATCTTACCTGACTTCAGTGCACCTCCCTGCACCTTCAATGCAGTTTAAAATGCTACAAAAGTGATATTACTTTTAATAAGTTGCTTTACATCTAAGTGCTATACTATGTCTATTCTAATTAAATCAGTGTGAACTGCAAATGAGAGTCTTTCTCCCTACTCCCAGTTGGAAGCATATCTAAAGACCTTCAAATGGAGTAGATACTTGTTTACATATTGTAGTGCCTTTTTTCTCCAAGAGATTTGGAGGTTTAGGTTTTTCAATTTCAAACAGAAAAGGCTGCAAAAGCAATACAAATATATATATATATATATATATATATATATATACTTAAGAGTATTTATGAAAGTGGCAAACAAAGGGTTTGTTTAAGTCTTTCAGCTGTATGTGGGACACACTGTAACACAGACAGTAAAATCACAGGGGTAGGGAATGGTATGCCTACTGTCTGCTGACCTTTCAGTGTAATAATATATCATTTCACTCAATTTTCATAACCATTTCTTATTATGAAAAATATAGTTATTTCCTCATGTTCATTTTAACTAGTGCAACTACAGAATTATGCACTGTAGGTAAAAGGGAATTTAGGAGAATTGTTCAGAAATGCAGCAGTCTGAACAGTTGTAGAGAATTAGCAAGACCTGCACCCCTAAATAGAATAATACTTTGCAGTTCCAGTGCCCCAAGTGTCTAAAAGGATGTCAGAACACTTGACATATGTTTAGTTCATTCTTACCTCAGTATTCACGTGTCACAGGTTGGGAAATAAAGAAAGGGAAGTTGATTGATACACTAATTGATTTACCAAATGTTAGGTAGAAGTTGTTGCCAGAGTCTTATTTCCTAAACCCAATATTTTGTTTCAATTATAAGATGAAAGGAAAATGCAACACAAGCTGATCAATGTCCAGATTCAGCCAACTCTTGTTTGTAGAAGATTGTAACCATGCAGAGCATTAATGCAGCACAGGTTGTACTCTGTGTTTCCTGATCATACGGTGTGGCTCTGTCTCCTTCTACTGGTTTACATTTGTTATAGATTTGCTACTACTGGCTCCAGACTACTACAGATTTATAGGGGTTTTTTTCAGTTAAACTAGAGTGCCACAAGTCTTGGAATTTCTTGGGGCAGTTCACTCAGGATATTATTAGCTGTAAAAACATTCATTTTCTGCTTAAAATTGCTGTGCTGATTGTTCTGTTTTCAAGAGCAGGGAGTGA
Organism: Serilophus lunatus; assembly: GCA_013399895.1. Classification (NCBI taxonomy): domain Eukaryota; kingdom Metazoa; phylum Chordata; class Aves; order Passeriformes; family Eurylaimidae; genus Serilophus; species Serilophus lunatus. The sequence goes on along the minus strand of VXBA01002798.1, from coordinate 44,844 downwards.
GGAGTTAAGAATTTGCATTTATCCTAGCCAAAATCTGATTGAGATACAGCTCATATAATTCAATTGGTTTATGCTGGTGCCACTCTGAAAATATATTGTTATTTCATACATGGATATCTATACAAAAATCTATCCAAGAAAAGCTATGCTGCCATCAGGTACTTAATGGAAGCCATTTCATTTGAGAGGCCTATGAATGATTATTGATTTTTCCCTATCACTCCCAAAACAACAGAAAACATTCCTGAGTATTTTCTCCAAAGTAGTCAAAGTGACAGGCACCTTTAAGATAATTACTGCTTTATTATGATGTATCTCATTCATTGTATGTACTATATAATGACCCCTGTGGAGTCAGTGTTCTTTGTGGGGCAGATGCGGAGGCCAAATCATGTAGTCTTGACCTCATTATACAGCCTGGGTCATGCAAAAAACCCCACGGCATGATGTACAGACCAGTTGTGGCTATGCCACCTCCCAGAAACAATGCCACTGAAAAAGCTTTGGGAGATGCTCATGCAGAAGACAAGATAAATGAAAAAACAGCCCAGATTCTTCTGCTGTGAACATAAAGAAGGTTGCTAGAAGCTACTTGTAACAAAAGAATTAATAAATCATTGGCAGGATAAAAATACAGGCTCTAAAATCAGACCAAAAGCGAAAGGTGGTTGTAACAGGCATCTTACAGTCATCCTAAGGGAGAAAATAAAGCACTAGAATTGCTTTATCTGCAAGTCCAGCTTCCTCTGATTCTAATCGTTCTTTTTGGCCTTTTAATGTGGGTCTAAATGGGAGCAGCAGAGATACTTCATTAAATAATTCAGCCTTTCTAAGTAGGCGCTTTTATCAGGTGTCCACTGTAAGCCCTTTCTGGCAACTACTGGGAAGTCAGTACATCCATACACAGAGAACATTCCCTTTTATTCTGTCAGTCTCTGTTTTAAACCTCTGGGGGTTCAGCAGCCATGCTGAAAATGCTAAAACAATGCAGACTTAAATGGGATTAAGCCAGTGAGAGTACAGCTGCACTGTGTTGAAAGTGAGAAATTTGGTGTTAACTCTGGTTGCTGCAGTGCTGCCTGTAAAACCCGAGTCTCACGGCGCTCCAAGCTGGAAATACTCCTAAAAAGACTATCTCAGAAACCTGAAACAATAAGCAAAAGATGAAAAGAGCAGGAAGAAAAAGACTTTGCTACAAAGAGGACATCACTAGTGTTGGGTAGTTTAGTGTAGTTCACGTTTAAAGTGTATAAACTTGTGCAACATCACATTTTAAACCATTTCAAGAGTTAGTGTGCGCCTGTGTCACCATTTCATGACAGTTCCTGGCCTAAAAAAAGTCAAATTATGGCCAAAGTCGTGAGAAAGTATGAGACAGTACCTTTTAAAATCCCGGATCAGGGTGAGCAAACCAGTTTGGGAGGTGTTAGTGAGTGTAGTACACTCGCGTCTGAAGGGTTTTGGCCACCTTGGGCATTCCAGAATAGGCACTCGGTGTTTGTGAGGCCCGTTTCTTTGCAGTGTAGCCTAAGGAATTTGCAATCCAGGGTGTGGGCAGACCAGCAAGTTACCACCAGAAGAGGGTGTAGCAGGAGTGAGCTGAAGCTTGAGCATCCGTCTGATGCCAGTACCTGCGTGCCCCGCCTGCACTCGCTCCTCAGTGGAAATCCCTCGATGGAATTTCCTCTGGTAAATCAGAGGGCAGACGTTCCTAAAAGGACAGTGACAGGCAGCTGCCTGGCTCGATGCCACGTTTATTGTAATTTATGTCTTTGCCAGAATTCTGCTGAGACCAGACATAACTCAGGGAGAGGGGCCAGGGATAGATTTTTACAGTGATTTATTGCGATGCAGATGGTGAGTCCAGAAAGAGAGACCAAGGTATCTGGCTGCCAGGTTGATTTTTCTTACCTACTATAGCAAGAAGGGGAAGACAGTCTTGAGGCTCACCCAAAGGCATGTTTCACATCTTCAGGAACTAAAAAACCTGCAGCAGTGACGTTAGGACAGTGGAAAAGAACTGCAACATCCAAAATTTTCCAAGCTGCGGTACAGTTTGCTGAACTTAGGGACAACATATGTGGATGCCTAAGCCCAGGTGAACTTAGACTCACCTTTTTGTTAAAATGCTCTGGAAATGCCTTTTTTTTTTGCACTCAAATTAAATTAGAATGGCTTTAAACCTACTAAATAGGGACTCTTTTCCCTTTTGAAAACATAACATTTCTAATCAAAATACAGATGTAAAAGTACATGGAAAGAGGGAAACTGAGCTTCATGTAGCTTTGTTTTAGGGAGGAAAAATAATATAATTCAATAAGACTGGCTTAAACCCTCTGATTAAAGCTTTTTTAACATAACAGATAGGGAGGATGAGATCTACACTGAGATAGTGATAGTTAGTACAGATCAAAAGAGCTTGAGTTCATGCCAACTAGATTAAATGACAGGATGTGGGGAAGTGCTGGGTACTATATCTGGTTACTATACATACAAGGCTTTATTTGCTGAATGTATATATATCTATTAGGTTATATACATTTATATATGCAAACTGTAGAAATAAATTGAAAGCAATCTACCATGTGTAGAGTATTTGTTCTGATACTGTTCTAAGATTGCATTGCTTCCAATTAGCGTGTAAAGCTGTATTTTTTTTACAGCTGTCTCTCTTAAAAAGATTGTGGAAGTAAATTGTATTAGAAATTGAGGTTTATTTTTAAATGCATTAGCATTCCACTGGTCTCACTGGGTAGCTTCTGTGCATAAATTCAGTAGAACCATATATTTTATACTCCATTTTAGCAGGAAGCTTAGGACAACTTTAGGAGTAAATTAAACTTGGGACCGGAATTGTAGTTGCCATTCTAATGTTGGGAGTTTTTTAATATTCATTTATCTGCACATGGCCCTGAAAAGGCAGGATACAGGACTGGAAGAGTCTTTGGCCTAACCCAGTTTGGCTGCTGTTATGTGTCTTATATACTCTGCAAGAGTAGGATGTGGGAGGAAGGGAACGTGAACGTCAGGAAGAGAAATCACTGCCGGATATGAAGATGCCACAGGCCTGTGCCACCACACACTTCTGCAAGGCAGGAGGGTCTGTCCCTCACATCTGCTGAACAGGCCACAAAGTCCTGCTTGGTCGAGCTATGCCAGAAAGAAACATGAAGGAGACTTTCTGTCATCTCTGCAGGGAGATTGATGACCAAAAATGAAAGGTTTCATTGGCTGCACCTGCCTTTTATTGTTATTTTTTCAGTGCTGCCTATAAACCTGAGCCTCTCAGTGCTCCAAGATGGAAATACTCCTCAGATTGTCTCAGAAACCTGAAACAATAGGCAAAAGGCAAAAGATGAAGAGAGCAGGAGGAAAAAGCCTTTAGTGCACAGAGGACATCGCTAATGTTGGATAATTTCTGGCAGACAGATGCAGGACAGGCTGGAGCAACATGCCAGGATAATGAGAGCCAGAAGCAGCTACAACAGTGAAAGAAGAAGTGCAAGGTCCTACTATGCTCTGTGACACAAAGAAGGGGGCAGGAGGGGGCAGCTCCCTTCACCTTCCCAGCAATTCCACAAATAAGAACAACTCAAGGCTTTGTGCCAGATGTGGCACATTCGCATCTGTGCAAAGCGAGGATAAAGTAACATTCCTGTGCTCATGCAAATGCACACACAAAAAAAAAAATCAGATCCTTGGCATTTTATGAAACATAAACACAAATTTTGCCAGTGTTGGGTTTTAATGTAAGCAGCCTCTTCCTGTAAGAGATTCAAACCCGAGCAGCAGGGACTTGGAGATTTAACTAGGAATTTACTTGAAAGAAAAAGTAATTTCAACTACAAGCCTGGAACAGTCAGTCTGACAGTGGGCAACTGATAAACTGCAATCTGGTAAACAGGCTTAGCTACTATTTCTGAGTCATTGCCACAGAAAAAGGTCCCATCAGATCTCAGTTGCTGTGCAGTTCTGTGGGCCTTACTACCATTCTGCAACCCACACATCCTCTGCCTTCAGAGAATGTCTTAAATGTTTCATAACCTTAAAATCTCAAGTGGCCCAGGAGAGCTTGCCTGTGCTTGTTTAATTTATGTTGCTGATGAGCTTTTCTTAATGTTGAAAAATATTCAGCTTCACTGCCATGCTTAAGAATCATATAATTGTAGAGTGGTTTAGGATGGAAAAGACCTTGAGGATTGTTGAGTCCAACCATTGACCCAACACTGCCAAGTCCATCTCTGAACCATGTCCCCAGGCACCACATCTACATGTCCTTTAAACACCTCCAGAGATGATGATTCCACCACTTCCTTGGGCAGCTTGTTCCAATGGCTGACCACCCTTTCCATGAATTTTTCCTTATATCCAATCTAAACCTCCCCTGGCACAACTTGAGGCCGTTTCTTCTTGTCCTATCACTTGTTACCCGGGAGAAGAGGCCAACCTTCATCTCACTACAACCTCCTTTAGGTAGTTGTAGAGAGCAGTAAGGTCACCCCTGGGCCACCTTTTCTCTGTACCTCAGCCACTCCTTGTAAGACCCGTGGTCTTCTACTAAAGACTGAAGCAAAGAAGGCATTAAATAGCTCAGCCTTTATCCCCACCCTCTATCACTATTCAGTAAAGGACAGAGATTCTCCTTAGCCCTCAGTTTGTTGCTAATGTATTTATAGAAGGATTTTTTTTTATTGTCTGGCAGTAGCCAGGTTAAGTTCTAGCTGGGCTTTAGCCCTTCTAATTTTCTCCCTCATGACATCCTCCTTCTTCCAAAGGCAATAAACTCTCCTTTTTTCCCCTGAGTTCCAGCCAAAGCTGTCTGTTCAGCCTCACACTCCAAGAACCCTCTCCACTCTTTCCTCCCTGTTGTATTGTATTTCCAGCAGACATCTGGTAAGTTGAAGTCCCCCACAAGAACAAGGACTAGCAGTTATGAGACTTCTCCCAGCTGCTTACAGAACATTTCATCTGCCTCTTCATCTTGGATGGGTGTTCTGTAGCGGACTTGTTGACCTTCCCTCTGTTTCTTACCCATAAAGACTTAACCCTGCCATCTCCATCATTAAGCTCTAGACAATCAAACACTCCCTAACATCCAGAGCTACCCCAGAAGATCATCAGGGTATAAAGTAGTGTTTGTCAGCCTTGGGCGGCCTCTTGCACACTGTCAAGAGAGGAAGGAGCCATGGGGCTGGGAAGGGAACCCCAATCCATGCATTCTGCACAGGCTATTTTTACTGCCAGATGAAATAGGGGAGGGAATTTAGAGGTTCCTCCACATGGTTCTGCAGCACAGCTCCCTCTGCACATCCGCAGACATGGAGGTGGTGACCAAAGATTTAACTAACATTGTGGAAGCAGGGGAGTACAGGCAGGAGGGGAGGAGATCTCTTGGAAATAGAGAAAACTGAAGCACATACCTCTGTCCCAGAGGCTGTAGCTGTACTAAGCTAAACAGCAGTGGGCTGATTAGCATAGTGTGTGACCATGCTGCTAAAGTGAGCTGGTGTCCAAAGCAGGGCTGCCACACACAGAGTGCCTATTGGGAGCAGTTCCTGCTCCTGTCCTGAATTAAACCAAAGTATTGGGCCAGTTGGCCCAGATCAACAATTATTTAAGAGTATTCCAAGGAAAAGATACCCTGCTATGATCTCCTTTCCTGCAGGATACTGCAAAACTTTCCTGCCAATTGCCTTATCAGTGGCTGAGGAGGAAGAAGACCTGAGCATGGGGCAGCTACTCACTGCCCTTGAGACCCTGGATACTCTTGCAGCCCTCTAGCACCATTGACCCCCTTCAGGTGTCCTCTGTGGATACTGCTGTGCACGTGTAAGGGCAGGCTGTGCCACAAGAAGCAGGTCCTCCCAAAAAAAGCCAGCAAGGAATGGAAGTGTTTTAAAGCCAAGGCTAGAACTGGTCACATCACTAAGTCACCACATAGTTCTGGCCCAGTCCCACAGAAATCCCATGATGGTCTTTCCTCTGGGCTCAACCTGCTTTGCTACAGGCATTCCCACAGCCACGCTTTACACTGCACCCCAAGGGATTCAGCTCTTGGCTCCTGCCTGAGCCAGCACCTGCCCTTGCCCAAACTACTGGGACTTAGGTTTGCTGCTACAAAATACCTTGCAAGCACAAAGGCTTTAAATACGTGCTAAACATACACACTGGTCTTTGAGGTGTGGGCAATTGTTCTGCCAAGAGCGTAGACTACTGAAAATTCAACATGAACAGCATCAGGAGCAAAATGCAGGCTTAATAATAGGAGAAAAAAAAAAGTAATAAATCAATGTGTACTTTCCTGGCAGTTTATCAATACCAACTTTAGACAACTTCATTACAGTGATGAATATGCAGGCCACAAGTTAATAGCTTCTTACTTACTTAAATCAGTCCGCCAAACAATCCCTGTTTGCTATCAAATCTTCTTGATGGCAATAATTTAGGGAAGATGAGCTGAACTGTATTGACAAGCTGTATCTGCTGCCTCCAAAGTTATCACTGGAGAACAGATGCCTTCCTTTTTCCATGCAATTCCCCATCTTCCTTCTGTGCACCAGTTCCATGATGTCCCTAAAAGAATCAGTGGCTGTGAAGAGGTGAGGGTACATTGTACTTTCCCATACAGTTATAACTTGCCTTACTTTGCTTAAAATTCAAACCAAGCCATGGCTAAACTGTTGGGGTTTTTTTAATGAAAACTAGGTATTTTGTAGGCCAAATATTAACTACATGCACGGAAACATTGTTCACAGAAACCCAAAAAGCATGTAAATTATACCTATGTCCTGGCTGCAGCCATGCCCATAAACAGATTTTTCTCTTCCATGAGCATACAGGGGTGGTTTGCACAGGAAACAAGCCATAGCTGCCAAGCAGATACACTTGCTAAATGTGGTCACTTCAAACTCAGTAGCACATTCCATTCCCTGGCCCTGGGCTAGGCAGGGGTTTTCCAGAGCTCCTGGGCGCTGCGTCAGAGAGGATTTGGCCTCCCTGTTACATCTCTGATGCATTACGATTTTATTTAGAACACACTTTAGCTCTTCAGCCTCCAGGCTGCAGAGGCAAGGTGCCAGTCTCCAGCAAGAGGGGGAAGAACTATAAATAGAGCAGGCAAGGCTGCCACAGGCAGCTTTTGGTCTGCTTAGGTTTCTTGTTTAGCCTGGGAGAAGCAGAAATCCAATCTGCTGCTGAGATGCAGGGCAGGGCAGGCACCAGCAACAGCCCTTCTCTCCAGCCAGTGACTTTTATTTTCTAGGTACACAGTGACAGCCACTTACCTTTAATGAACAAGGACAGCACTACCTTCCATCTGTGCTTCCCTCCAGCTCTCCCAGTTTCTTGCAAGCTCTTGCTACGCAAACTGACGTGTATTTTCATGAAACCAGCTACTCATGAGGGAAACACATTCCTCCATTTTTAAAACAAGAAACGAATCCCAAAATTAAGTACACAGAGGTAACACTAATTTCATCTTTCTGAGGCCCACCTGAGCTTTAAGAGCTGTTGTTCATTAGTTCTTGCTCTAATTTGTATCCCCATCATGTAGGCTTGCTTGCTAGATTTCCCCGGAGATGTCTGTTTGAGGAAGGGACATTTCTGCTGCAGGACAAGTAAACAAAAATAGCACCAAGAGCCCAGTCCTGTACTCAAGAGGTCTTTTTTTTTCCCCTCACAGGTACCTACACTGAGAGCTTGTTCTTCCCTCACTCTGTGCTTGATTCAGAGCTACTATTACAGAGAGAAACCACATTTCCACCAATTTCTGCTGCCTAGCACACCTTTCAATGAGTACAGTTTATTTACAGCACAAAGCTAACGGAGGCCATCTCTGAACAGTGCATTTTAGACTCAAAGCACTTGAATTGATTCCTTGAACTCCACACCAGATTGCATCGCAGAGCAACGCTTCCCCCTATTCCCTCCTGCTGGGATGCACCCTAGGAGGGACAACATTTAAAATAATTTCAGAATATGCTCTCAGCACTACACTATGCACAAAAGCAGATGGGATTACTTGGGTCAGAAAAAAAAATCATACACTTGAAAGCAAACCATCAAGTCTTTGGGAAGACAGCTGGATCTCATAAATCTTTGTCTTCCACCAAATATTTAGCCTACATTCCCCGTGTTTTCATCCCTGCTGGCCCTTGCTAAACCTGAGATATACAATTTAAACTCAAAAGCAAGCTAGAACAGAGTATTAGTGACCTACTAAAGCCATGGACTTGCACAGACACACTGGGTTTGTGTCTATTGCAGTTTTCCTCCTGCCCACCCTCTGCTACACAGGCATAAAGGATTTCTGTTCCACAAGATTTAATAGTCTGTAAGCCTTTCCTACCCACAGGTGCCTCTTCCTCTTCAATTGGTCTAGTCACTTAAGATACCCAGGAGTTAGTAAGGACAATTTTATCATACTTGAATTTAGCTGGAATCTTAGATGAAAGAAAACATCTGAAGTCTCTCCGTCCAAAGCCTGTCACCTCATGCTCTCCACAAGAGCTGACTGACAATACACAGGGAAATTTGCATCCCATTTCCCTTTTAAATTGTGATTTAGATAACTCAGTATCATTTTTCTAACACAAGCTGTTATGTGGAGGGAGAAAAACTCTAGAATTTGGGATGGTTTAATTTCTTATCTTAAGAAAGATTGTTGCAGTTAGCGCAAGATGTGCAGCAAGGTCCGGTTTGCATCCATTGGCACAGTCAGACCTTTCAGACCTGCCTCACCCTCCAGCACAGAACTTGCTGCAGTAGAGAACTCATCAGTCCCCAGCAAACTGCAGAGACAGAATTTTTCAGATAGCAATTCCCCAGTCCAAAGTCTGAGGAAAAGACTTCTCTGCAAATGGCCACATAGGAGCTTTTCTGTTGTTAACCTGGACAAAGCCAACATTTCCCCATCACAATCTGGCTTCAGAAATAAATACTTTTATCTGAAACTTGCATATGCACGTACAAGTCAGTTGAAAGCGGATCAAGAACTGCCAAAATTTGCTGAAATTAAGAAAACTCCTACCCTACATCCACAAATAGAGGACAGCAACTGGACGTGCCTGATAAAAAGAACTGGCAGCAGCACACACTGGTGAAATCAGAAAAGAAACACATTGGAGAGAATAACAGGGAGTTACAACTCCAGTAACAGTAAACCACACTAACAAAGGTGTTTGGTCATGTTGGGTTTTGAAGAAATGCTGAATCCATTAAAAAAAATTACTTTTGCTACCTTTTCAAGTTTTTCACAATGGTGGCAAGTTTTAACAACTTCTGTCACAAAATGAGTAAAGTTTTATCTGATTACTGCACACTGTTCTTGCACACCTGTATGAGTGCATTTCTTCTCTAAATTTCTGTATGTTTGAAAAATATAACTTTGTTCATATTAAAACACTCCATGTAATTTTATTTGTGGAATACTAAGTTACAAACAGGGATAAAAACAACAGCACATAAAAACTTGTTATGAAACCAAACTAAAATAATAAAATAGTGCATTTTGCTCAAGTTTAATTTCAGTATGAGCTCCAATAAAAAGCTTACTTCATTAAACCTGAATATTTCAGAACTTGTTATAGTTTCTCTAGTGTATTAAAGAATCCTAAATCACTTGGACATTCTAATTAATACATCAAATAACACAAAGAGTTCTATGAAGGGCCATTGCATGAATGCACATGGAAAATACTACATACCAAAAAGCCAAACCATTTAACAAGTAAGTGTGAAGAGATTTGCACTGTGAATAAACTGAACACAAACTAAAGTGATCTCTGAAATTACACAGTTGTGCTACCACAAAGGCACATTTTAAGTGTAAATTCACATTTCTAGAAGGTAAAAGTGTAGTGCCCAGGCAACTTCAAGTCATCGCAGTACAATCAGTCAAACAAACTCTAACTGCACGTTATTTGAACTTTCAATAGAAAGATCTGTTTTCTATTTCTTTAATCCAGTTTTATTAAGGGAGAAATTAAATTAGAAACAGAAGGGCTCCCCCTCCCATATTTACAGACTGCAAACTCCACCGCTTTCTCTTCAGAAATCCTAGTTTTCCTGTCAAATTTTGTTAAGCTTCGTAACTATCAGCACCCTCACGGTTTGGTCAAAGGCCCCACAAACACACAGTCCCTTTTTGTCAGGGCTCCAGTCCAGGCTGGAGATGGGCTGAGTTGACAGAGTCACATTCTGCAGGAGACTGAGAGAACCTGCCACCCCCATCTCGGCTCCTTCCGAATCCTTCTTCGAGCGCTGAGCCGGGTACTCGCTGGAAATGGGAGAAGGGAAACAAAAACATGTGCTGAGGAATTTACTGATACACACACACCATTACCCTCTTGATTTCCTGTTCCACAGATAAGGCAAATAAATGTCTGTCGTGAAAAATAATGAGTAATCACATCCAGCTGTAGCCACACTGTGTACTCGGTAGGTATTTCACGAAAGAAAAAAGGAAATTTTGAATCCTGACACCTCTCTCCTATTTAACTGTTTGGCTTTTGCCATGGGCAGTAAAATTTCATCTCAGTTATCCCTCTGAAACTTAATGCACCTGCTTCACTGCATTTAGGACAATGTAATGTAAGATGTAAATGTAAGAATCATTAAAGCCCAGGATTTCAATATTATTCCTCTTAGATACTTCATGCATGAGAATTTTAAGAAATCCATTTTCTTCCATTTTTGACCTTGTTAAACAAGGATATAATTAGATCTTCATTACACTAATACAACTGAAAAGGGCAAAATGTGCTGTTTCATTCTCTCAGGGAGTAATTCAAGATTCCAGATCAAGTTCTGACACTGAAATCACCCTTTCTACTGCATTTGTAAGCAGTAATTTTAACTAGATATTCTGAGGTCGGAAGCAGGACCCCACTCATCGTTTTCAGAAAGATCCTGTTTCTTATTCTTGGCTGGAGAAGTGATCACTTACTATTTCCAGAGATGGAGGCTCCCAGATCCTCCACTTGTCATAAATATATCTCTGTTCTGTGGCAGGTGCCGAACCTGCCATATGGTAGATTTTTGTGCCTAGTAAGAAAAAAAAACCAAAATCAGCATTGTACAGCAGTCATTTAGGGATGAACTTCACAGGAAAGGATGCAGAATCTTAAAAGAGAGATCACTTGTATGAAGAGAGCCCAGCCTTATCATGGTGGATGGTTCATTCCACTGTCTGACATCTCTTAAAATCATTACTAGAAGGGAATATACTACAACACTGTGCTAACACAACAAAAAGTCTACAATTCAAATTTAAACCTCAGCCAGGGCACAGATCATGTAACAACAGAAATCACTTAGGGAAAAACCCCAACACAGGTGCTCTGACAATTTGTGTCTGCAAATGTCCACAAGGAAAAGCTTAAATGCACTAAATGAATGACAAATTCCATTTTCACCTTTTGATTATTACAAACACCAATTCAGTAAAAAAAGGAATTCTTTGATTCAGAATCAAAGTACTGCCAACACCTTATCTTCTTTGAATGATGGTATGGAAGATATTACAGATATTATGTTGAAACTCAGCTTTTTCTTTAAAAAAAACCCCAATCCTTAAAAACTTCACCACAAAAGTGCCTTTTTTCCTAATTATCAGCAGATTTTGTTCACTAAATAAAAAAAGAAAAAAAAATCACAACCAATTGTTTTATAAAGTAATCTGGGCATCTATTATCTATCTGTACAACACCTGTAGTACTTTGGCAGCATATATTCAGAAAGTTTGTATCCTATTAAGACATTCTCTGTCTCCCCATACCTTCTCTGAAACAGAAGCAAAACCTTTGGTTGGATGCTGAGTTCTCATATCAAAAACGTGGAATTTTCCCTCAAGTGACGTGGCCACCAGCTTGTTCATATTTATATCCTTTCTGTCAAACTCCACACTGCAAACCTGGAAATACAAAAACACATATTCAGCCTTGAAATTTAGCCACTGCTAAAAAAAAAAAAAATATGTCTGCTTTGTAAATACATATTAATCCTTGGTTATTTTTACAATGACTTCACCACCAATCTGGAACTAATAAAACCATCTGAAAACATGAATCCACTGAGACATACACCGTCCTACCCAGACAAAGAATTTGAATGGGTACAATTTGTTAAACTGAAAGAAAATTATTCCTTGGTACAATCTCAGCAGAAATGTCCTCTGGGTGAGTTTCACACAGACAGAGTCCTTTTCATTTTTCCATCCTGTATAGCAGCTGGAATGTAAAGGACTGGAATGTGAAGAATGGTCTCCTTACCCCGTTCTTTATGTTGGTCTCCCATCGCAGTGACATGGTTTTTAAGTCAAACAATTTAATGTCCCCATTGTCATATCCAGCACAAACAACACGTTCCTCTTGATTGTAAGCATTGCCTGGACACAAGAGAAAGAATTAATCAGAAAACACAAACCCTCTTTAGCCTGTACATTTCAGAAGTCCTAAGCCTGCAATTTCAACTTATATTTATGCAACAACAACTAAAAACTACTATTGGGATACTAAGATTTAATGAGCAGGTTTTCAAACCTAAAGGGCACAGAATCATCTTGTGTAGGACACAAGGAGCTTGTTCTGGCCAAAAGAAAAATGCAGAGCTCACATCAAGCATCGCTGTTTTCTTTAATTAGCATTTTAGCTTCAAGTTTCTTCTTTTAAATTAATGCTTTATTTAATGCTCGGAGTTGGAACAACAGCCATGGATTCCCTGTGCATGACAACATTGACACTCCTTCAGAAGGACACAGCTGGATATTACTGTTTTTTACATTCTTGGGCATAAAAATAAAGCTTGCACAGCTTATCTGTGAAACCACTGAATTAGGGAATCATTTAGGCTGGAAAAGACCTTCAGGATGATTGAATTTAACTGCAAAGGGTGACCAAAGGTGATTGGAGATTGAGTCCAAAACCCAACTACCCCAAAACTGTCCAGAATTTTGGCAATGCTGAAAAGCAAAGCCTGCCACATCCATACAAAATAAACTATTCCAGAATATCCTGGAATACACTGATAATCATCAAAGCACAGTCATAGTAGAGGGAGGGATGGTCATAATCTGATCAGTTACCAAATGCCACTGTCCAGCAGTCTCTTTTGCTCTCCCCCTGTACAGGTTCCATATTAGCCACAGGAGTGTCCTTCTGCCTCGGGTCCCACACCTTCACAGTTCCTGGGAAAGAAGGACAGTGGATTTTGTGGTAGGGATACAACTGTCACATTGCATTCATCTTCCCAGGAAAGCCCTTTGCTTTTTCAGACTGATCATTCAAAAACCCTTTCAGTTCCAGAAAGCCTGACTGTGTTTAGTGGATACAAGAAAGAACCACAAAACCAAACAGAAAGAAAGTGAAAGCATTTGTCAAGGATGTCTTTTCTCTAGCTGACACTTTGCATTTATTCTGCTTTGTGTTCCTTCTGTCCCACACTCAGTGACAACAGTGTATTTTGCTTATCTGTGGCTTCTCGAATTATTATAGAGAAAATTTGTCCCAAGCAAGATTCAAAAGACAATGTATGAAGAACTAGTTGCAACAGCTTGTAACTAGTTCAGATGGCAGACTGTGGCCTGCCATCAGAGCTCACAGGCTCAGAGGAACTGAAAAGACTTGCAGAGTTCACTAACTCACCATCTCGACTGCCAGTCACAATTTCTGGTGCACCTTCCCCAATTCCTAAGCCACCTACACCATCTATACTGTTTATGATTTCCTTATGACCTTTCACAGAATACACTGGTATTTCAGGAGCTTCTAAATTCCTAGGCAAGAAAGAAAAAGAACAGATAATATGGCATTTTTCCTTGACACTCAGGGTTTGTATAAAAATGAGAGAAACTTGAGCACAAATCATATAAGCTCAGATTAACAGTGAGAATAAAACATGGGTATCACCACTAAGAACCACAAGTCTTTGCTTAATTCCTTCTCTGGCTACTGCTTTGGACTGGTCTGAAAGGTCTTGCTCAGTTCTGGACTTCCCTGTTTGTAAAGGCAGTTGTGGGATTCACCACAGCAATCCTTCAGACCCAGTTTTTATTTTGGGCTAAAAATTAAATCATGCTAAAGATCACATCACTCCTTAGCTTTACTTTCAGTAAGTGTATAAAACCACTTGATTCACTGATCCCCACCTAGCTCTGACTTTGCTTTTCAATTTCAGGTGAATATTCTATCCAGCCATGGGTTTCATGGTTCTTTCCCAATGATTCCCATTCTTTGAGAGTCCTTGAGAATTTTATTTTACATTTTAGCTAGTGATTATTCCCTGTCGTTCTTTCTATTCCAAAAAGAACCAGTAATTCCTTGACAAGAGAAATATAATGACAATTTAAAAATCCACTTTTTGACACTGTTGCTTTATTTGATAATCAATATACCTAAAAATTAATTACACAAATCATTTAGGGACTCGAAAAAATATTTGAAGCTTCAAGATTACAAACATATATTTAATCTAGACATCCAATTTACGTTGAACACAACCTGTTGATTGTATTTGCTCATCCATTCAAAAACCTCTTTCCTCACAGAACTTTAACAGCTGCACACAAAAGATGGGAGTTGAAGCAGCACCGAGTTAAACACTTTGCAGAATTCACATTGCTTTTAAAAAACAAGCACAATCCAAATACAGTAGCCAGCAAAGCTGACAGTGGGTCCCAGCCACAGGCAGCACAGAGAGCACCTCACCCAAAAGCCATGTACAGAAACCTCCATTCAGACACACAAATACAACAGCAAGGGAAAAAGCTTCCAGAGAAATACCCGTGCTTACCATATGTTGAGGTTTCCACCGAAATCTCCTGTAGCTAAGTATCTCTGCTGCAGAGAGGTAGCACCGAAAGTTCCACATTTCATAGGCTTCGGCTTTTCGATCTTGTAAAAGAAAAGATACGTTTGTGTCAGCGCATGGAAAAGGCAACACGCCCACAGACCGCGGCAGCTCTCGGGGATGTGATATTTCGGGTGAAATACTATCAAAGAAAAGCTACATTTTAAGTTTATTCCTTGCGCACAAAAAAGGAGAAGGTGCACTTTTACTGGTCTTAAAGCAAAACAATTTATTTACTTGTGGCCCGGTGGGGCTTTCTCGGTGTGCCCGAGGTGCTGCTAGCCCTGAGAACGAGCCGATGCTCAAAGGTCAGGCTGAGGGGAATAAAACCAAACCAAAAAATCCCCCCCAAACCCTCCGAACACAGCTGGAGCCCTGCAACCCAGGGACCACAGCCCGGACCGGTGCCAGTAAAGAGAATCACGGGATCAGTCAGGTTGGAAAAGACCTCCGAGATCAGCGAGTCCAACCCGTGACCCAACGCCACATTTAATTAATAAAGGAGGGGGAGATGTAGGGAAATGCCAGTGAATGTTTTTTGTCAGTCACAGAGGGCAGGTGGAATCTAGGACCCAGGAGCTGAAGAAGGAGCTGAACTTGAAGTGAAAGCACTGACCATGCCATGTAAGGAAGATGCTTGTACAACACGGCAGTGTCTGATTAGACGAGAGAGAAGCGATACGAGAATTGCTTCTCAGTGGTTAGCAAAGTATAAACTATATGTAGATTATAAAAAAGTATTCCTGTAAACAATACACGGATTTCTCCTCTGACGCTACATCCCTGTGGTGGTGTGTCTTTGGGGGAGCCCAAGAAGCCACACCGTGTCAACCAGACCATGGCACCGAGAGCCACAATCCAGCCTTTCCTTCAGCACCTCCCGGGACGGGCACTCCACCGCCTCCCTGCCGATGTCTGATCACCCTTCCCGGGAAGAAATTCCCGCTGACGTCCAACCTAAGCCTCCCCTGGGCGCAGCTCAAGACCGTGTCCTCTCACCCTGCCGCCGGTTGCCCGGGAGAAGAGGCCGATCCCCAAATGGCTACACCCTCCTTTTCAGGGAGCTTTATACCGAGGAGCGACAAGGGCACACCGCGGCATCACCACGTCCAACAGCGGGGCGTGTCTCTCCCTCTCTCTCTCTCTCTCTCTCTCCCTCTCTCCCGGGTCTCACCTCCCGCAGCAGCTCCAGGCGGGCCCCTCGCAGCTCGTACAGCTGCACCACGCCCGTGCCGCGGGCGGCGCTGCCCAGGCACAGCAGGCGGGCGCTGCGGGGCACCCACTTGCAGTCGAACACGGTGTAGCTCAGCGACTGCTGGACGTGCGACACCACCTGCGGCCGCTCCAGCCCCGGCGCCGAGGAGGACATCGCTCCCCGAGCCGCTCCGATTCCCGACGGATGCGGAGGCAGCGCCCGCCTGCCCCTTCCGGCGGCTGCGGCACCACGTGGGATCCGCCGCGGACATGGAGGGGGAGGCAGAGGCGGCTCCGGGCGGCGGCTTCACCAGCGTGGTGTCCCGGCGGGGCCGCAGGAAGCGGCGGGCGGGCGGCGCGGAGCCGGCGGGGACGGACATGGAGATGGAGACGGCGGGGCCGCGACCCAGCAAGCGGCCATCCTTCCCCCCCGCGGCCGCCGAGACGCTCGGGGTACGAGGGGCGCAGGGGATCGAGGGGCTCCCGGGGTACGCGGGGCTCCTGGGGAATGTGGAGCTCCCGGGGATCGAGGGGCTCCCGGGGATCGTGGGACTCCCAGGGAATGTGGGGTCCGCCAGCAGTGTGCTCAGGCGGCCAAGGAGGCCAATGGCATCCCGGCCTGCATCAGGAATGGCAGCAGGACTGGGGAAGTAATTCTACCCCTGTACTCAGCACTGGTCAGGCCTCACCTTGAGTGCTGTGTCCAGTTCTGGGCCCCTTAGTACAGGAGAGATGTTGAGTTACTGGAATGTGTCCAGAGAAGGGCAGCGAGGATGGTGAAGGGGCTGGAGCACAAGCCCTGTGAGGAGTGGCTGAGGGAGCTGGGGCTGTTCAGCCTCAGGGGTGACCTTATCGCTGTCTGTAACTACCTGAAAGGAGGTTGTAGGCAGGCGGGCTCTTTTCTCTCAGGTAACTGGCAACAGAACAAGAGGACACAGTCTCAAGCTCCATCAGGGGAGGTTTAGACTTGATATTAGGAAGAAATTCTTCACACAGAGGGTGATCTGCCACTGGAATGGGCTGCCCAGGGAGGTGGTGGAGTCACCGACCCTGGAGGTGTTCAGGAGTTGCTGGGTGAGGCGCTTGATGCCATAATTTAGTTGATGGGCTGTTACATTATGGGTTGGACTTGATGATCTTTAAGGTCTCTTCCAACCTTGCTGATACTACTACTGCTGGGATTGCAGGGCCCCCAGGGATTGAGGGGGTCCTGGGGAACGCCAGACCCCGTCTCACGGGATTGTGTCCCACCCCACTCCTCTGCAGGTCGGGAAAGGGGAGCTGAGGAAGATCCCCGTGCCGGCCAACAGGTACACACCGCTCAAGGAGAACTGGATGAAGATTTTCACGCCCATCGTGGAGCACCTGCGGCTTCAGATCAGGTTCAACTTGAAAACGAGGAACGTCGAGATCAGGGTGAGAGGGGGGAGCGCCTTCTCCTGCCCTTCCCCGAGAGCTGGAGGGGGAGGTTTTGTGGAGAGCTCGGAGCAACCTTCCCGTACCTGAAGGGACCTGTCGGGAAGCCGGGGAGGGGCTCCATCAGGAACCATAGTGACAGGAGAAAAGGGAATGGGTACCAGTTGAGAAAGGGGAAATTTAGGTTAGACACCAGGAAAAAACTTTATTACTGTGAGGGCGGTGAGACACTGGAACTGGCTGCTTGGTGAGGCCATGGGTGCCTCTATCCCTGGCTGGATAACGCTTTGGGCAGCCTGGTCTGGTGGGAGCTGTCCCTGCCCATGGCAAGAGGGCTTGGAACAGGATGATCTCTAAGGTCCCTTCCAACCCCGTAACATTCTGTGATTCTGTGAGTCCAAGTCCTGAATGGCAGGGCCTCTTCCTCATGGGTGTGGTCGGTCTGTGGATTAAGTCTAGAGGAGCATCCTAAATCCCAGATGATGCTTGGAAAAATGGAAACTGCTTAGCTTCACCTACCCAGAAAACCATCACAGAGGATCATATCTGGCAATTATTGCTTAGAACAACTAGTTAATGCTAGTAAAATCTCGAAGTATAAATCTGTTCCAGAAAGGGCCAGCAGAAGCTGAGGGGTGTTGAATTTTTGTAGGAGATCATTACATACTGTAGCATTAAGGAAGAATTTTAATCTATGTGTTAGATAGGATTTTGGATTGAAATATTTTTCAGTGATTTAAGGCTCCTGAATGCTTACCTGACAATTTTGAGTGACCGGTGTCTTTTGAGGGGGGCACTAAATCTTCCAATGCCTTTGTTTGTGGCAGACAATAAGGGTCTGTAGTTTATGATTGCTTGTGGTTCTTCTTTAATAGATTACACTGGAATAGTTCAGGGCATAGTTCCTTCTTTATCCTTGTTCCTTCTCAGGAATATTCAGACTATCCATTTTTAAGTGTAGATCTAAAGTTTTGACATACAGACATACAACTCACTGCATTGGAAATGTCAACATACGAGATTTTTCCAATGTAATGGTCAAAGTACAGACACCAACAGGAGATTTTCAGGAGCTTTCTCTTATTTCCACTCCAAGCACAGACTGGATGCATTCTTCTTTTTCAGGAGCAATGATAAAAAAGGGCACAAAGCCTATTAATTGGGTCTTCCAGTAAAACACAATATAGGAGCATTATCTGAATGTGGCATTTTTAGGGTTAATCTGTATCCCTCAGATTTTTCAAGTCCTGCTCCCAACTTTCCTGATTTTTATTTGAAAACATAACTTCTTGTCTTGCAGACTTGCCAAGAGACAAAGGACCTCAGTGCCCTGACAAAAGCAGCTGATTTTGTGAAAGCATTTATACTTGGGTTTCAAGTGGAGGTGAGTCTCCCAACAGATGACTGTGATATTTCTTCAATTTGTCTTTGGCCTCTGCAAATTACAGTAAGAAAGGAAAATCCTTAGGTGATTTTCTAGAAATAAATGGTTGAAATTGTGACTGATGTCCAGTTTCTTAACAAAAAAGGATAAGAAAATAACCTTCCAACAGGACATTACTAAAATTGTGAAACAAAGGACATATTTAGCTGTATGTGAGAGGCAAGCATGAAGCAAACCTGGCTCTGAAGTGCTCTGCACAGGTCTAAACTGTTCATTTTGCTTTACCCCAAACCAATCACCTGCAGTCTGTGCAAAACTGAAACTTAAGAGAAAACAAGCCCACCTTTTGCAGTGTCATAGGGGCTGCTCCTTGCCCCAGACTTGTGCTGGCTTCACTAGCACAGGTGGGGCTGGGCTGAACGCAGAGGCAGCCAAACACATGTAGGGTTCTCTAGACAGAAATATTGTTTTGAAAAAGCAGTGGATTTAACTTTAGCTCTTATTTGATAGGTTAATTTTAAGAATAGTAACTGGGGTCTTCTGTTTATAAAGAGAAGAGTGGCTTCCAGCTCCGTGGTACTGGAGCACTTGTGCTGATAACAAATCTTTTGCTCTTTTAGGATGCTCTTGCTCTCATCAGATTAGATGATCTTTTTCTAGAGTCATTTGAAGTTACAGATGGTGAGTAGTTTCTGCTGCAGTATTCAAGGAACTGTGTGTGCCTCCTGCAAGTCTCTGTTCCTTGTTTCCCTCTGTTCCACTTACCCTCAGGGATCAGGAAAACTAGAAACCTCTGTTATTTCATGTATTGCTGGGACTCCTTGGAGACCCCTGTAGAGCAGCATCCAAACCTGGTTCAGTCTTAATTTCCGCCGGTGTTAACTGGGTGCGTTTTGGCTCCATTTCCTCCAGCTGAAGTGCAATGGAATGCCTTCCACTGCAGTTCTGCAGGATAATTTCTCCAGGATGCCTGAGACCTCATGGTCAGGTAGTTTGCACTGCTGGTCAACAAAAAGGAGGAATCTGGATGGCTCTGTATTCAGCAGCGAAGTTGCTTTTTTGTCACTTGGCACAAGTTGTTTCCAGTAATGTGACCATGGGAAGCATTACAGGGATACACAACCTGTTACCCTGGGTATGTTATTCTCGTTCCAGTCAAACCTTTGAAAGGAGATCATCTGTCAAGAGCAATAGGGAGAATAGCAGGGAAAGGTGGGAAAACCAAATTCACCATAGAAAACGTAACCAGGACACGCATCGTTCTTGCTGACGCGTAAGTACGGACTGCCTGCCTCCCAGGCAAGGCACAATCCCTCAGCTGATCCATGTCCTCTGCCAGGAACAAAGAGAACTTGTTGTAGAGCAGTAGTAAGAAAAATTATTTAAGTGCTCCTTTTAATGAACACAGGTATTTATTTGACCTTTTGTTAAGACACTGAGAGTGTCACTGGCACACTTAGAATTCAGTCATTCCCCACAGCGTAAGAATTATTTCTTAGGAATCAGCAAAGTTGAACTCACAAACTCAGCAATGTTCTCCCCCTGAAGCTTCTACACTGTTAAATTTGCAAACGGTAAAATGACTTTTAAAAGGATTTAGAAGAGCATAGGTCTTATGGTGGAGGTTTTCTGGGGCTCGGTTGGTTGTTTTATTTGAAAGTGTAGAAAAGGAACTAGTCCATTGATACAGAATTCCACATTTCATCTCTAACCTCCCAAATCTCTTAATTCTGTAATTACTGAGGGTTTTTTCTGTTAACTAAGGCTACTTTGCTTTTTACAGAAAAATTCATATTTTGGGATCTTTTCAAAACATTAAAATGGCAAGAACAGCAATTTGCAATCTAATTTTAGGTAAGTCCTGTGATCTAACCTTCTCCCCTACATCTTAATAGATTTTGCCGTTTGAGAAACTGCTTTGTGGCTCTTACCTTCTTCCTTGGCCTGTCCACACCTGCATTTGGAGCAGGTAGCTTTCTGAAAGTTGGCTTCTTGCCCCAGGAGGATCTGGAGAGAAGCAGGTAGTCAAGGCTTGGTTTCTAGCTCCAAAATCCTCTCCACGGTGCAGAAGGAAGATGTCCTGCTTTTTGATTTACCTACAGAATTCCCTGAGGGTTCTCAAAAGTCAAAGGGGACAAGTCACCCCAACAGCTGCAGTTTTTAACTCTGCACTTGCAGCAAGACAGGATGGCTGACCTTGACCATCCTTCTCACCCCAGGGCTTAGTGCTCTGCTTTTAACACAGGTGTGAGAGCAAAACTTCTATTTTTGTGACACAAATGATCTTGTTTGCTGACTGGATTTGTGCTTTCTTCTGCAGGAAGTCCTCCTTCCAAGGTTTATGGCAATATTAGGGCAGTGGCCAGCAGAGCAGCTGAGAGGTTCTGAGCTGCACCACCAAGGACAGGGGCTGGAAGTTCAGGTTCCTGGACACACAGGAGGCCTGGAGCTGCAGAAGCCATCAATATTCTGCTGGATTTGGAAGCCCAGAAGAAAACTGGGACTGTTTTGGTGGTCTGCCTGCCTTCAGACATGTGGTGTGATTGGAACATACCTAATGTTTCTGTATAGTCATTAAAAGGTTTTTTAAATTGGTTGTGTCTATATCAAAAATACAAGACTTTACTTGAGCAGCCTCAAACAAAAATACACTTCATTACAGATTTTTGGAACATCAAAGTTTTAAGAGGCTGCTATCAGAACTTCAGAAAGCCTTTGAGTTTAATGTTTTGAGCCTGAAGGAATCTGCACAGTTGAAGTGTTTATATCCACACATCATGGTTCAGTATCTTCCTGGAAAAAGGAAGAGTCAGCTGGAATGCAGAGTTCAGTGGCAGACTGCCCACTGAGACTCTGCTGCTGGAACAATGCATCACATGGAAAGAGTGAGACAAAGTAAACACCATATCTGTAATTCATCCTGAATCTGCACATAGATAGATTTTAATTTTTAATTCTGGAAATTATCTGTAAGGACAGTCTAATGCCAAGACCCCCTGGGTTTAGTACTTGTCAGTGTACCACAGCACAATCAACTGTAAGGTCCTGTGTCTCCTCCTCTTCAAAATGCTGCAAGTGTAGAGGGAGAATTTGGAGACCAGTCACAGTCCCAGGATGACTTACAACTGAGCCCTTTGCTCCTAACCCTGCCAGCCAAACTTGTTGCCAAGACTCTGGCAAAATAATTCAGTTCAGGCTTCGGAATGAAAACAAAAACCAAAATGAGATTATCAAACACAAAACCAAATGGAGTAAGCATTTCACTCAATGTCCAAGCTTCCAGAGCAGCACTTTACAATATGGGGATTATCATTACAGCCAGTTTGAAGCCTTCAGTTGCCAAGAGATTTAAGACTTGCTAGGTTACCTAAGTCCGAGCTCTACAGGAGGGTGTGTCCACTCTGAGCAGCTCCGGGTGCACCAACCTGGTCAGCACATCTTCTGTTCATTGGCTGCTCATGTCATTTACCTTAAGTAGCTTGAAAGATGAGAGAGGCAAGAACACACAAAATTATAAGCCAGGTGCATATTGACACCAAGCCAATGCAGCAGAAAGGAAGCAGCAGCACTCAGGAGGCCTGAACACCTGCATCCCAGAGAGCACAGCAGAGCTCCTGGGAAGGATTTTCTCTGCAGGCAGTGCTGGTGTTAGCAGCACAAGGGCCTTTCCCTGAGAAAGGAGCTGCCTTTCATTCTCCATTTCATTAATATCAGAGTGAGTTGTTTTGTTTTGTCTTTTAAACCACCTTGCACTTACTGCAAGGATTCCAAACAGTATTTTACCCAGTTTGGACAGTCAGCAAAGACAAAAAGATGTGCCCTTAAAGAAACTCAGTATGTAAGTGGTCTTGAAACACTAAAATGAACCCTGGAAGTGTGCACCCTGTAGGATTTCTCAGTCGATCTTCATGATTGAACAGTGGACAAAAAACCAGGAACATGAAGTTTTCTTTAGAGCAGGCTACAGATGTTATGTAAGTACTGAGGCACCCAAGCCAAGGTTCAAATATTTTATTTTGTATTCATAGAGTATGAAGGTTCTTATAGTTCCCACAACATATGATGTAGCATGCAGAGGAAAAACTAAACATTCAACATAAATCATTTTTCCCCACACAAACTAAAAAAAAAAAACCTCATCCCTCCCCTTCCAGTCCCCCTAAGGAAATAACATTAGCACTAATTTCTATAATGCCAGCCAAGATATGCACAAGCAAGAGAAATCGAAAGCATTTGCTAAAATGTTTGTAACAAATACTTATGTACAAAAAATTCACAAAAGACTAGTTCCCCCTTGAAGCAGAGCACATGGCAGTTGACACTGGAACAGATACAACCACTGGCTGGGATTATAAACCACGTACTGATCCAGAGGAAGAAAAAAAGTTACATGTAGTGGAGATTTTTGTTTTGAACATTAACATTTACCGAAGTTTGGCAACATTATCTTTTAAATTATGCAAATTATGTAAACAAGAGGAACATTTCAAATCGATCTACATGCAAAACTTCATGTCATGCAAGGACACCAAGCACCTGGATTTCTCTCTCACAGACAGAGCCCATGATGTGCAGCACTCAGTTGAAGGAACAGCTATGGCAGACAGGTGCTCGATCGAAGAGGTTCAGACAACCTGCACTTTCCACTGCTCATTATAAAACAACTTTTTTTTTTTTTGTAATAGAAAAACTACTATACAGGAAAGATGTACTGTCCTAAAAAATCTAGCAAATGTTTTTCTTCCAGCCAATAGTACCACTGCAGAAAAGGGAAGGGATGATATAAAGTTGTAAAACATGGCTCGCTACTTTTATATCACACAAATATATCAAGTTGCCTTCCGTTACAAATTATGATATGGACAAATCTAGAAAAGAAAAAAATTCCCCAGGCAAAGGACTGGAGAACTGCAAGAGGTATAAATTTAGATAGTGTGAAGTTTTCCTCCTCTATGGCATAGGTTAACAAGATTTCCCCCCTGTATGAATCCTATATACATATATATATATAAAATATTACCAGTTATTTATGCTACCTGTAGTAATTTTTAAATGCAGGGGGGAAAACTATCATGGTTGAAACAACAGAATTGAAATGGCAAGAACGTTTCATAATCTAAGTACTGTATAAAATAAGTAGATGGGAATCCTGCACAGTTATCTTGATCCTAATTTCATTTAAGCTAAGCACAAGAGAAAATCATGAATGCCTCTAACACCTTGAGCAGCTGTATCTAAACTGAACCCAGAACAGCACATGTGCCCTGGCTTCAGGACAGCTGTAACTGCTCCCAGTTCCAGGGTGACAGAACTTAGTGGCCCATCAAAGCATTCTGCAGTCACTATATGCACACGAGGACTAGTTCTTGGCAGTAGCATTAAACTATATTCTCATATTAAGTAGAACTGTATGTACTAAGTTATTTAGCAAAGAGACACAGTCCCTGGTAATATATTAACAGGTATAAATAAACTTAGTCTCCTGTGTTACAAAAAAAAAAAAAAAAGTACTTAAGGTGATTTAATAAGAAGCAATGCTTTGTCAGCCAGTCAATATATAGAAACATCTGAACAGTCACAGGAAAAGAGTTGACCTAACACCCAGTTAAAATTTTACATTCTTCTACTATATATATAAAACTGTGTGAAATAAAAGTAAGGATGTATATCCATATATTGAACTGTTAATATTCTGCTTGGCACTTTGTACTCTAGGTTTTGTTTCTGAATCAAGTATATTAAATTAAAGCCCACCTAGCTACTACATATAGAAAGCTACATATATATCTATATATAAATACACACACACATATATATATATAGATAGATATTTCCTTGTTATAAAAGATGAAGAAAAATAAATTAAAAAGCCAACCCCTTCCCTTTCTCCGCCACACTGATATGCTCTTTCCATCTTTGCTGTCCTTCAGACTTTAAAGTGCTACACTGAGTTATTGAGAGAATAAAAGTTCAATAACACTTAGTTGGCTTCATGAGGCTCATGTTGGAAAATGTGGCTTCACAGAGAAAAATACTTCCATTTAAATACACAGAGAGCATTGCTGGACGTCTGGAGCAGATCTTCAGAGATGGAGAAGAAAGCAAAAGTGTTGGGTGGTGCCCTAAAGAGTCACACATCTACGACCATCTTTTTGTGGATATCTAGGCCTCCTACAACCTGGGAGCAAAAATAAGGATCAGAAAGGTAAGAATTCAGAGTTAGCAAGGGACAAAGAACACATTCAGTAGAAGCATTCAGGTCACTCATAAGGACAGTAATTCCCTGGCCTCCCCACACTGATTTACATTTCACAAGTACTGTGAGGGACAGACATGAATTATGTATGAGGTCGCTCAATATTAGTACAATTTACACACTCAAGGGCCTGAAAAACAGTGTAGATGACATCATTTTGGCATCCCTCCATACCTCACCTTCTGACCTAGTACTGTGTTTCTGCATGTTAAACAAAATGCTCGCTTGACTTCAAAAACACCCTGTACAACTGTGCATCTTTCCAGGAGAAGCAAAGGGCCTTAGGAACAGCAGCAGGATTTCTGGCAGAACTGCACACACACAGAAAAGACTGGCCAGTATTCACAGGTGTGTGATTCATGCAGAGCAAAAGGAGAAGGAAAGGTGCCACGTCAGAGGAACTTCTTGTAATGCAGGAACAAAATTCAAAGGCCAAATTACGTTTGCCAAATGCAACAACCGAACAAGTATTTTTGTAGATACATGGCACAACACTGAGAAGGTAAAATCCAAGAACAAGAGAGTAGGAGGTGGTAGAAAAGTGTCTTTTCACAGGGTGAACAAACACTCACAAAACTATGAGAAAGGAAGAGGAAAATCCAACAGTGGCACAAGACAGGATGCCTGAGCAGAAGCCCAAGGAGAAAAGCCAGCACAACTTGAGGGGTGGATGACAGACAACAGCCCAGTGCAAGAAATAAACAGGCAATGCAGTAATCCAGGTGTCTGCAGGCTGCAACTCTGAGTCTTTACAAATGACCACATGTCTTTACAAGTTGCCACAAAAATAACTAAACTTAAAAATTCTCCAAACATGCAAACAATAGAGACCTTTTGCTTTAATAGTTGGGGGAGATGGCAGATTTGTTCCTCCTTTTTTTTTTTAGAACTCACAGTGAGTATGAACAAGTTATGTTTGAACTGAAGTTGCAAATTCAACCAGTAGGAAACAAAAGCAATGACCAAGTGCCTACTGGCTCAAATTGTGCTACCAGGAGTATGTTCATTAGTACACCATTAAAAATTAATGTGTATGCACTCATTACTGCCATTTTCAAATGTTTAAGCTTCAATGTGTTGTTCACTTCTTTAAAGAAAAAAATTAAAACTTGCTGTCAATTAACTAAACAAATATTTTACAGGCGTGAAAATCACATTTCAAGTCTCAAGTGCTACACTGCAGCACTCTGCTCTGAAAACCTCAAAGCTCTCAAAATGCACCTTTTAACTGTTTGCCCTTTCCCCAAGGGCAGCAGTTGAGGGGTGTCTCTCCCTGTAAATGACACAAGTTTTCTTTAGAATTTACTTACAGCACAGAATTCTTCAAAGGATATTCTTCCATCACCATCCTTATCTGCATTAATTATGGTTTTATCTACAATTTGCTGTAACTGAGTGTCTTTGAGATTGTTCCCAACCATCATCTTCAGCACCTGGAAGAGCTCCCCATTTGAGATATAGCCATCCTTGTCCATATCATAAATGCGAAAAGCAACTGCAGAAATAAGAAAAAAATAAATAAAATATTCAATAACACATGTGGTCAGGAAAGAGCAATATACTTACTTTAGAAATATTAGCTGGAGTTGTTTTAAGCACCAGGAGTAAAACAATTCTATAAGCACCAACCAGGGAAATCTCCACAAGTAAAGCACCCAGGCAGCAACTCATTTACAAGCAGAAAAAATTACAACCTTCCAGGAAACAGCTTAATCTAAATCCCACCTGGTTACTTTGCTGTAAACAAATTGGCATCAAGACTGAATTCATTTTTTAACCTTGCAGTCTTAGTTCTTGGAAGCTACATCTATGACTGAACCTACCCCTTTTCCACTTTGAAAGTTTGGGTCCTGAGATGCAGTTCTGAAACAAGAATTTAATGCTTTTTTTACTGTAGTAGCAAACAATTGAATGTTATGCTTATGCCCCATAAAGCAAAGCACACAGTTCACGAAGCTGTGTAACAAACTGTTCTTACGTGAATTTTTTTTTTAAAACAGGAAGCAACTGAAGTTCTTCAGAAGGCAACCTCTTCCAGCCTTCCCTGCAGAACAGACTGCTGGCAAATCTTCACACAAATAAATGACAAAAAGCTAAAAATCTACCTTCATGATTTCCCACTCTTGACAAGAATCTGGATTTGCTGGTTTCCGAGTCTTAATTAACAAAAGTGTATTTTTTGAGGATAAAAAAACTTGTTGTAAAGGCAAAATCAAAATACTTACACCTCAACTTCTGTTCTTTATCTCCTTTGACACTGAACTGGGAGACTCCTTCTATAAATTCTAAATAATACAAAAAAAACATGTACAAAAATATGTATTATTTAATAAATCAAGGAAATAAAATATTCATTTATAGAAACTGTAAAAAGAATCTAAATTACCCTAAAATCCTTAAAATATTGTCTACCTTGTGACACTGAAGTGTCCAAATACTTTGATATTTTAATGTTCTTGAGTGAGAAGTATCCCAAATCCAATACTGTGATCACTGAACAGACTTGGTCACACCAGGACTTAAGTAATTTTGTTGCTGGACTTTCACACAAGCAGCTGACAGAAAACTCCAAGATCCTTACTAAAGATACTCCAGTGGGGATTCTAATTGTACAGCTCCTCTCAAGACTGGTTTCCCGACCAAAAATTATAAAAAAATTACATTAAAATTGAAAACCGGTCTACAAGAAATACTTAAAAAATATTTTTCTGTAAGAAATAAGGTAAAAAGAAAATTGATTTTGACAACTTCCTGTTCCCTCCCAAGAAGAACAGCTCTTGATAATTGTATTAATCACAGCTCAGTGTCACAGACAATGAAGCACCATCTTTCATCACTGCCTATTTTTCACAAGGAGATTTTGAATAGTTCCACAGAACAATTACTCCTTTCTATCAAAACTCAACATTCCAGTTACCCTGTAGTTAATCCCTATAGAAATTGAAGGGGTTTTGCAAAGGTTAGCAGCTCTTGTATGTTAATATTTTATTTAAAATGTCAGCCTGTCAGTATAAATGAAGCTAAAGACCTTTTTCCAACTAAAAAAAACCTCAAGAAATCTACCTTTTCCACTCACATGCCACAAGAGATACCAAGTACTACTCTGAGCAGAAGTTACAAATATTACCAGCTCCAAGGGTCAGACTGCTTGACCATAAACTAGTAATGAAAATTATAACCTGCTGGCCCTTTTAATCATGAATATTTAAAATAAGTCTAAAATTTTGAAGAGTGTACTAAATCAATTTTTTTTTACTTGAAGTGTCTTAAGATCTACCTAAAAAGAATCCTATAAAAGAAATATCAACAGAAAAATCTAGACCTCTATTTTCTAAATACTCCAAAGGACAGATTTCATGTGGACGAATACAATTTGTGCACAAACACCACTGATGCACTTTTTTCAGTCTCTCCTCAGACAGCATTGCAAGTAAGAGTCTGAACAAAATCACTTTAAGAGATATTTAATGAGTAGTCCTAAACCAGCATGACCTTGAAAGCTATTACTAAACCATCTACTCATTTAAGCATTTCATACAAGAGTGCCCTAATGCAGCAGAGAAACTAGTTTTACTGGTATTTAGCTTCACTAGGAATTAATTAGCACCTTATTTTGATTAACAAGCTTTCTTCACCTCTCCTTTCTCAAGGAAAGGAAAACGAGGATATTCTGGAGCTCCAGGGATTCTGCTGAAGTGACACCAACCTGTGGCAGAGCACTGTGCCTTACCTTTGAAGTCCACTTCTCCATTGCCATCTGTGTCAAATATATCTATTACTCGCTGTACTAACGGGTTCTGTTGCAATTCAGGTAAAGACATGAACTCTTCCACGCTCAGAGAACCAGAGTTGTCCAAATCAAGCTTCTTAAATCTCTTTCCTAGTCGTTTTATCTCATCAGCATCAACTGAAATGAGAAAACAACCCCATGCTTATTCTCAGAAAGGGTTCAGTAAAACCCTCTGCAGTTAAACACTACTCACATTTCATTGCTTTCCTACAAGAATTTCTCCTACTTTATTACATCTATTAAACACTCTCATGAAGTCTGCAAAGATAACATGAAATTCTGAAGACAAACAGGAGCCTTTTCATTTTGTTTTAAATAAACCTTACCTTTTCCCCTGCCTGCACCAGCCATAATACAGTTAGCCTTGTGACTCACTGAACACCACATGCTGACACAACATTTTGAAGGATTGAGGATGCTTAGCAAGTTCTTAGTCAGACAGCTCTTACAAATACCAGGTATGAAGAAATTAAAGAAGAGACAGAAGTGTTCTTTGAAGGAGCAGGCATTACCTTTACACTAGACTAACATGTTAGAAAGACAATTATATTCAACTTATTAGCAAAATTAGAGCTTCTTCAGCACAGTAAACATGATTTCCCCTGGGATATGTGCCAAGTTGAGCAGGTTAACCCATTCCCATTGTTGGCCAGTTGACTCAGCTACTCAAAACATCCCTCTGGCAGACCTAAGATCAGTTTTTTTCATCTCAAACAGGAAACAGACACAACATGACCTGCATATACAGTTGTTTTTTTTGTTCCAGAAATTAAAGTAGATTCAGGTTCTGCAACAGTACATCTTTATAGAAAATTTAAATTCAAGCATATACCCAGTACCCTACTTTATACATCTGACTTTGCCAGGGCTACATCAGATTTGTTAATCCACAAAAGCTACCGTTGAAAAGCCTGAAAAACTTCCTCCCATAACCCCCTGAAAATATCCTACCAGTGGCTTGATTTGCAAGGTCCAAGTTAGTTCACACATTGACCACCATGTTTGCCTCTGAAGGAGGAACTGAGGTTCTTAGGAAGCCTCAGAAAGAGACCAGCACACAGAAACCACAGCAAACACTCCTTACAGAACCTGAGGCTGGCAAACTCTCTCATCAACTTTCGCTTCAACATGAGCAGCCTCCTCAGTATTTCTTAGCCCCATTTAGTGTGTTTGCTCCAACAGCAAGAGAAATTGTATCTTAACTTCTGCAAGACCCATAAATACCACCTGATCCACTTCATATCACATTAATACCTTCTTAGGCTTTTGCATAAAACCAAACAGCTCTGAGTCTTTCCAACAGGTAAGGTCAGCCAGCACGCAGAGCTGGATGTTTGGAAACTGAAGCCAATTCAAATACCTGATCCTCCACCAAAGCAGTAACAAATTTCCACTTCAACTCCTGGATATCTCTGACTAAAAACCAATGAGACACAAATCCAGAGATCTTCACAAGGGCACTGCTGCAGAATGAACGAAGAGCATGCAAAGTCCAGAAGCATAAGATGATTTTCTGTCAGGACTTATTTTGCCCGAATAGCAAATTCTGACATTCTGCAGTTAGTCAGTCTTGGTTGCTGCTCACAACTGCAGAGGCAGAGGGCAAAAAAGGGTCGACAGTCCCAGAACAATCTTCCCTTTGCTGTGGCAGGAAGTGACAGATCTGATTCTGGCTCTAGGGCTATAAAAGTAAGACTAAGCATCACTTGCTTTCCTTAGTTTCCAGTATGCAGTGTGGTGTTTCAATTAATTAACCTCTCCACTGCAGTGAAACACCCTTTTTTACCCCCAGTTTGCACAGAAGCCTCGAATATAACTCATGGTGTGCCCTTGAACAGCAAGACACTGCAGGGGAAGAGCACATTGCTCAGCTACACAGGAACTCCTCTGGATCACAGAGAAGGAGCCAGAGCACCATATGGTAACTTACTGCATGGAGAACATCATCAGGAGAATAACAGAGGACAGTAATAAAAGGGAAGGGCAAAGCAGAGCTCTAGTGGCAATTTTAGGAGTTCCAACAGCACAAAATGCTTCCTCTCACCAATACAATGAAGGTATTTGCCAACTTCTGCTTCTGTCCTCAGAAACTCCATTTTCCTGAAACTCTTGAAACTAAATGGAGTCAGTTTTGGCAGTGGTAGGCACTATCCACCCTCACTCCCATTGCTGCCACTGGACAGTTACTGGGCCCACCACATTTCAATGCAAAGCCAGCACCCTGTCAAGCTGTGAACATGGGAACTTCATTTTTACTGCAAGCTCTACTCCAGGCTTGCAACTCACACAGAGAGAGCCAAAAACCCCTTACAGCACAAGCACTTGTAAAAGCATCAACGTACTAAGGGTGGCTTGTCACACTACATATGTAAACACATTTTGCAATGTAAAATGAGTGCATGAATAAGGATAATTTATACCTATATTACTTCACTTTAAAACAACTAAACAGCAAATTGAAAGCATTATCACTAGTGTATGTAACGCACAGTCATTGTTTTATCAGATCTTGCCTCTTACCAAACCTCCAATACTCCATTTCAGTCAGTGCTAAAGCCTCCTAAAGCAACCTGAGATACTCCACAGTTCTGCAATTTGACAAAATCACAATGGAGAAAAACGACAGAAGCATTAACACAGCTGGTTATCTTCTCCCTTGCCACAAAAATTAAGGAATTAATGAACTGCAAGTCCTGAAACACTTTTAACTTATACTGAAAAAATCTCTTAAGCATCAAAACACAGCAATGACATTTTTACAAATCAGGATGTAAAGAAGCAGCTGCCTAAGCCAGGCCTGCAGACCAGCAGTCATTGCACAGCACTGCTTTCTCACAACCCAGAAGCATTTCATGGTTGGGGAGCTCAAGTCATGCTAATTTTCCTCACAAATATATAAGCAAAGACTGAAAGTGAGACTCAAGACTTCTGTCAATGTTCTGCTATGAAAGGGAGTTAATTACCACATATACAACTCACTCAAACAGAGGTACATAGTTTAAATTGGCACAAGGTGGCACAAAAGCCAGACATGACCAATTCTGCCATAGCAGGCAGACAAGATCTCCCACACAAGATGTGCTAAGAAAACAAACTGTTGTCAGAAAGGTATTTTCTCTCAAGCTAATGTTTCTCTAGCTCACACCTACCAAAACTCATACCTGCCAATATGAATCCAAAAAGGAGAAACTGAATGTCCCACACACAGTGACACCCAGCAATGCTACTCTGACAATCCCTGCCGGGCAAAAGAACTTCTGCTGGGTTAACCAGCCTTGCATTTGCAATTAGCCATGTATTAAAATTTACAAACCAGCAACACTTAAGCACAGATAAAGCATCAACTGCTTTTGCTGCTTTAAAGACTGTATTCAAGGTGGTCAAGATTATGGATGATCAAGATAAGAATCAGATGACAGAGAAGGGGAAGAGGTTGGAGGAGTATGTAAGAATATTTCTCAAGAATGTTGAATGTTTCATTGAACTAACCAAGAAACAGCTGCCTAAATTATGGAAGTAAAGAGTCCTGATACTTAAAAAACATTAATTACTCCTACTCCACATATACACACATCCAATTTCACAGCTCATACCAGTTCAAGTGCAGCACACAGCTCAGGTACAGATATTTAGCAGCTGTTTCTACTGGAAATGGGATTATCGATTTCTTATCCCAAACCTTGAAACATCCAAGCAAAGGCTTTGGAGATCTGAGAAAGATTCTATTCTTGAGGGGGTGAGGGAGGGGAACAAATTAGTACTGGAAAAATTAGTATCTCTGCCAAAAGCTGACCAAATAGGAAACTCTTCCAATGCTTTGTTTCTGGCAAACGATACACTATGGATGACAGTACTTGGAGGAGGAAATAATGAAAAAGCAAGTAATTACAGGAAGAGGAAAATTTTCTTTAATTAAAAAATTTTCTTTAATAGTACATTAGCATAAAAACCTCTGTTCATAATGAACATGTATGGATAAAGATCTGCAAATCAGTGTTTCATAACTGACTGTACGAGAATTTCATATCAAAACTTAATTATTTTTCCTTAAATCTACTGCAAGGACCTCACCTACTGTGTAGTCCTTCCCACAGGCTGCAGTTTACAAAGCTTAGACACTTGAAAAAAAACTGCATTTGAGTAGCATTTTTGTCTTCATAAACAGGTTTAAGAAATAAAAGAATATGACTGTAAAATAAGGGATGAATGCAATATAATATGCCTTTAATTTGCATAGTTTCTGTCTATTCTTCCTTCAGTTCACAGTTTTCATTTCTGCTGACTCTCCTGGCTTAGGCTGAATTTACCTAAAAACTGCGTAGGTTTTCTGGGGTTTAATGTTTGTTTCTTTGTTCTCCTTTGTATTTTTAAAAGGGAAACACCACATATTTATGTATAACAGCAGATTTCAGCAACATCCTGTTTGGTTTTTTGAGATTATCTCCCAGAACGTTCATACAGAACAGCCCCCACCCACGATGGATGTGCCTCTTTTTACAAGACCTCTCCTTGGTGTTTATCAACAGACTTGCTTAAAATTCTGCATAGCTCTCACTGAAGAACAGAGCACTGAATTAAATTTTCAGTGTCTGAACAAAACACGACCTTGCTTTGCCTCTGAAGGCTCCTTACAGAGAACCCAGTGCTCACACAAACACCCTCAAGCTCTGCTGGAAATGCAAGGGGGTAGCTCAGGTCCAGGGGAAAGGCTCCTGAGCTGGAAGGACTGATGGTGGCAGTAGCAGACAGAATTTCACAAACCGAGCTCAGGAGACCAGGACAGAGATAAAAACTCGGTGGAATCCAAGGGAGTCCAAGTGCACGGTTGTGTAAAAAGGCCGGTAACACCAGGGAGCAAAATCAGGAGGATCAAGCTTTGTTTACACTGCTTGAGGCAGAGTTTGCCTGTGACTCATCACTGTGGTCTGAGCTGCAGCGTGTTCCTCTCTCTCCCTGAGACTGGAGTTAGCCTTTTTTGTGCTGTGCTCACCGGCTGACACTTGGCTCTGTGCTTCCTACGCTTTTCCGTGGAATCGGACAGCATCCCCTCAGCCTGGCACTGCTGCTGAGCCCACAGACTTATCAGCTGCCTGGAAATAACACCTGCTAAGGGTTTTTCTTTAAAAGGCCTCGCTGGAAGCCCTGTACAAACATCACATCTGTTTTAAAACACACAGAATTAATTTTATTTCATAACCGATTTCGAGTTTCGTTCACCTTGTAATTAACACAAGGTGGTGGTTTTTAAGCGGTTCCAAAATTACCGGTACTTTCCAAAGATTCCTCTTCCATCCAAGTATTAAAATTCTAGAGCCAACACCTGCTTTGTATCTTGAATTGATCTGCATAGATCTAAAAATGTGATGAATCAGGTTAAAATTCAAGGACTCCAATGCTTCCAAAAAACTACATGCAAATGCTCTGCCTAAATCCCATTTTAGCGCAGGAGATTTATCTCCCTGTTGTTCACTTTCTAATAGGTTGATCCACAATACAGAGTACCCCCACTCTCTTTCTCCAGCACAACAGAAGAGGATGATCTCTTATATTTTAAAACAACTCTGTGTTATACACATAACTGATGCTCAGACAGGACTGCAAAAACCATTCAAGTGGCAACTCAAAAAGCTTCATTAAAAGCCAATTTTCTATGTTGAAAAAAGAGGTTTCAGAAAACAAATTAATGGCATTTTTTCTAGTTGATGTAAAGGTACATAGCTAGCTGCCTATTAATGTGAGAGTCAAAAGTAAA
The DNA here is from genome assembly GCA_013399895.1 of Serilophus lunatus. Classification (NCBI taxonomy): domain Eukaryota; kingdom Metazoa; phylum Chordata; class Aves; order Passeriformes; family Eurylaimidae; genus Serilophus; species Serilophus lunatus. The sequence continues at coordinate 10,208 of VXBA01002798.1, read as the reverse complement.
GGATGCTTTTAAAAAAACAAATCTCTGAAATCCATTACATTCGGTGATGCTTTAACAGGATGATTGCTTATTAAGAAGCATAGTACATCCATTGCTGTGGAGTTCACAACACACAGAAAGTCATCTGCAAAGAGTACAGACCTTAGAAAAGCTGGACATCTCTCAGCAAAGAGGTGCTGAGCACTTCTGAAATTTAAGTGTTAACCTAAATGTTTAAACCTGTATTGAAAAGGCTGACTTTTCAGATACTCCTAAAATACTGGCTCAAAATTTTAAGTAACAAAAACCAGACCAGAGTGTGGTCACAGAGAGTCCAATTTCCACATATTTTTCAAACATGAGATCATTACAAACAGGAATATTGCTAAGGCATTAGGAAAAATATTTCTGTAAACAAAACACGTTCTGAAATTCATTTTAAACGTTTCCAGTTTAACTTCTCCTCATAAGAATGGACTGCAGAGATCTCAAAATAAAACAGACCTTCAGCAAAACTCTCACCTCTATCTAACAGTCTCATCTGATTCAGGAATATAACGTTTCAGAGTAGCAACCAAGTCAGCCATTTCAGTCTTGGAGATCAGATTTCAAAAAGATGACGCCCTTGAGAACACATTCAGCCACTTGTCTTGTATATGCTTACACACAGCTGGCCTAATCCTTTTCATGACTTCAGATGTGTCAATTACAATTTCCTAAGTTAGAAAAGAGATACTAGTCTCCTTATCCTAAAAATCAAAACACGCTACAAAATGATGTTTATACTAAAAATACTATAAAGTATTTTGCACACTACTACAAAATTAGTTTTCTCCACGGCTTCTTGCTATGATAAGAATTTTTTTTTTATGGATAATTTGACAGAGCTTGGCTGACATCAAATTTTCACCATAAAACAGCTCTGGGTTTTCAGTAACTGCTGGGAAATAGCACAGCTGAGAAACAAAACCAAACCATTTTAAGCAATCCAGCAACATTAACTCAACCATTGAAAAGAACTCATGTTCTAAAATGAAAGGTTAAAAGAATATGCTTGACTATTTAGCGATGTGCGTCCTCTGCATAGTGTCCTAATTTTGTTTCCTGTAATGGCCAACTTAAAAGCAAAACCGTTATAAAACAAGACACCAAAGTAGCCAAGTGCAGCACCAGGCAATGCCACATGCAAACAGCATAAATATATTGCTGCTGACAGTCTCCCGTGATTTAAACAACAATATCCTCAACAGAACACAGAACATTATGTGAAAATCCTCACTTTTTCTGCAGTAAAAAAGGGCAAACAAGCTCAGTAATAAACCTTTAGGCTGCCAGTAGCTATCAATGAATACAGCTTGTCCTAAAATCAGGAGTTAAGGGTGGCAACTCGCTGCTTACAACTCTGGCAGAGACATGACTAGCTAAGAAAAATGTAATCCTTCAGAAACCAGTTTGTCCCTAAGGAAACACTGGCCTGTGGAGCAGTAATCTAAGAGTGATCTACGTGATTCAGGAAAACACCACTGAAAGCTTCACTGAATAAACTCCCACAATGTATCTGTATTTAACAAAGTATACTGAGAGCAGAACAGAGCTGTGCAGTGCTGGGGATAAAACTGTCAAGTGTTTACAGACTGATGACTCAAATTATAAGCCACGAGGACAAGTGTTTCAGGCACAAAGGACTTGCAAATTACCGGCTAAATCCTCATTTCTCTGGAAAAAAAACATGTTTAGGCAAAGATTCCTCTGTGATTATTTATTTTACATTATAGTTTTGAGTCAGGAAGGCTGGATGTCAGTTATGATTAGCACTGTGAAAGCAATCTAGAAAACAGTCCCTATCTTGAAGAATTACCTTGTTTAACAACAAGATCTGATCCACCCAAGATGAGGAATTTTGTCAAGCAGTCCAAAAGATAGGGACACAGGTCTACACATTATTTAAGGCCAAAGAAAATCCCTCAAGGGAAAAAGCAGCTAAGAATAGGTGCCCTTAGCACAACACCACAGGGACATTTCTCAAGGCAACCTTTTCTTTGGTCAGCCTTAGGCACGAAATACTTTGTTATTTTTACAGGGTGGACGAACCCGTGAGAGGGAGCAATGAACTTCATTCCCACGTGGCCAAAGGCAAGGAACACCAAGTGGCTTCTCACCCAACTGCCCGGCTACAGGCAGAGACAGGGGAAAAAAGGCACTTTGAGTCTCAGCCCCTCTTTCCTCCGAGGCCACAAAGCCAGTGTGGGCAGTATGTTTCACTCCTAGCGCAGCACAGGCTGCACCACGAGCTGCTCCACATCTCTGAGGAACTGGCACTGATGGAAAAGACCCCCAAGGTTGAACCACCAGTTTTAAGATTTCACCCTTCAGACATCAAGACTATCATAAATTTGTTTCATTTCTGATGGATAACTACAACTAATTTAAAAAAAAAAAAGTGATTTTTATTTTCAAGATGGACTGATTTTTCATTTTACAACTGAACACCAAAAGCTTGATTCTTTCCAAAGGTAATCTTTAACCCTTTAATTTTACTCTTTTAATTAGTATACAAACTGCATAACATACATGGAAATTGTACATATCAGTCTCCAAGTAAGATGAACCTCTCTAACAATACCATGTAGCAATTAAAAAAAACTTACAGTGCGAGCACATTTCCAAAGGGTAGCTTGCCTCATTTCCCTGAAACACAACAAGAAAAAAAGAACAAAGTTGCAATTATTCCCAATTAGCTTTCAGGAACTATTTCAAGTTTCAGCACTTTAAAAATCGAGGGTGATACAAGTTACATTTGGTTTAAAATATACATTTTTAAATAACAACAACCACGGACAGTGTTTTATTTGGAGAGATCTTTGTTACCAAAACATACAAAGAGGTATAAAACCACTGAAAGGTCTTCTCTCATGACAATGCCCATGAAAATGTCAGTTCACACAATTATGGTAAGAACTTCAATCCCATATTCTAAACTCAAAACACCAAACTCACTACTTATATATTAAGCAAATGCTACTTTTCAAGTTAAAAATACTTAATTTCAAAACTTCACAAAGCCTGCTTTACCATTTTATTTCACACACAGAAACAGACACGTCCTCATGAATTCTGACAACAAATCTTACTCAATTAGCATAAGAAAACTGTAACATATTTTCTCTCCTGAACCACCTGCCCATACCCCCGGCCAAAAAGGATTCACACTGGAAGAATGATGCAAAACAAGGGTTTCACATGACCAGAAATTTGGACGTAACAGCTTTACCTTTGTATTTTTGTAATGTATTATGTTAATACGTTCCTGTTTTGTAGCCCGATGGAAAGTCCAACTAAGATTTTAAATCCTTACTACACTACAAGGCAGTCATAGCATGAAGGAGTAAAATTTTGAGGGTATCAAAACTTTGAATTTGCACACACTGGAACTGCAACACGAACGCCAAAAGACACTAAAAGTTGGTATTTCCCCCAAAAATGCCTCACTTTGGGCCAGAGAAGATCAGAACACACACATGCTTAATGACTTGTTTGAATCCATGTTAGTGAAGGAGCAACCAGGTAACTGAAGAGATTCGTGACCATTTCCAAAAGTCTTTTTCACAAGGAAACAAAACGTATTTCAGATGAGTCTAAAGACACATTCTGTTCAGCAGGGATTCTCTGACGGTGTGGAGGGTAAGGGGTTCCACAGCTGAGCACTTCCACAGAAAGGCTCATCAACATGATACAAAATTAAACAGAAATACAGAGATTTCATGAGAGAAGAGGAAAAAAAACAAACAAAAGAAGAGCCACATTTACTTTGGAAGCATGAGACTGCATTTCCTAATTAGGACAGAAAGGGGCAGAACAAACATTTCATGAACCTAAACACGTCTGAGAGGAGATGTTTTGGTGGGGCAGGGGGGTATTTGCATGTTTTTTTACCTCCAGAACGCTTTCACTTTGTTTATCCCCCACAATTCACAAACTGTGTTGCTTCTTTTAAGAAGTTCATGCATTTGGTTTAAAACTAAGAGCAGCAAAAGACACAGCCTTAACTTCTTCCCCAATGCCTATTTAGAAACACTTTAGGACCATCAGGTCCTTAAAACTCAAAAGCACTGAGATACTCTGCAGACAAACTCATTGCACTGTGGCAGGGAACCCAGGAGAACAGGGCCACATGGAAAATTTTGGACTGAACCCAACCAAAGTCTCAGAAAAAAAACAGCAAAGGCCAAAACAGGCAGCAGAAGACAAGTGTATGTATATGAATATAGATGGGTGGGGGATTTAAAATGGGGGAAAGCAAAATTTTGAAACAAGAAGAAACGGGAACCAGGGGATCCAGCTAGGCTGCTCAAGACACGAGGTCATGAAGAGGCAAGAAAAACACCAGACTGGAAGGCTGCAAATTAAAGGAGAAAGTTGAATTAAAATCAGTGCATTTATGCACATGCACACAAATATACAATCATAACTACATTAGAAGACTGTTCTGGGCATTTACATCCTTGTTCAGGGTGTTGGGAGAAAGTTAATTTCTAGGTCAGGCTATTGAAATCAATCTGCTGAAAGAAACAAAATGTTTCTGAAAACTGAGCAGGGAAAAAAAATGAAAAAACAGGAATAACTTATTTCAGTTCTTGAACTGAATAAGTGTTATGTTTAGAAGGAGCCTTACTAAGCATCTCGATGCACATGCTAAGCTATAATCAAGTTATCTAAAAGGAGTAGCCCAAGAAAATATTTGGAGAGCAGAGAAAAAAGTGAAATAAACTGCAGCTTAGCTTTTCTGTGAAGTAGTTACTGCTAAAAAAAGTGCTAAGAATACTTACCTATCCAGGACTGCATCTTGGGATATCTAAAAAAGTAGAAAAATCTAGTGAGTGACAATGCAAAAATTACACAATTATTCAATATTTGCCATATAGTATTTAAATAAAGTATTTTTAAAAGCAGTTACCTGCTATTAACATGCTGAATTTCCATCTTTATGGGAGGATCCAAAAGTCTATCAAGATTTAGAAGGTGTTGGTTGCAGGTTTTTTGTGGTACAAATAAACATTTGAGCTGCTTGTGCCAAGATTCCTGTTTTGTGCCAAGATTCCTGTTTGTGCAGCTGTGACCTGCACAAACACAAAGGTGTTCCTCTATACCAAAGGCTGATCTTCAGAGATGAAGAGTTTTGGTCTCAGGAGCAGGAATTTTTCCTCATATTCTGTGCTGCAGTGTAAGAAGGTCACTTACTCATCCCCAAATACAATCAGTGTGTGAGTGACACACTCTGTGAGACAGAAGATAAGCCCTGAAACACAAGCACTAAGTAGGTTGAGAACTTTGCTGCTTAAGAAGCAAGAATTGTTTAAGAATAGGTGAGCAGTAAGTAAAATGGAAAGTTCGAGCATTGCCCACATTAACATGGTATGAAAAAAGCAGGGAGGGAAGCACAGCTATGAGACTTCATCAAGTATCAAAGGAACCCTTTAAGAAAAGGGAAAGAAACCAGGTACACACTTTTATCTGTGCAGTTTTAATGTAAAGAATTACCCAAGTTTAACACCGGGATGAGGCAGCATTCTAAAGAACAATGAAAATTATTCCTTGTGATTAGATGCACTAACAGAAAAAAGGGAACCATAATTGTACTCCTTATTCAGTAACATAACACGGCACTGGAACTTTATTTTACAGTTTTCAGATAATGACGCTCATTTATAAAGACAAAAAAGACACTGTAAAACCTCCAATGATGTCATTTCACCTCTGAATAGAGCAGTTGATTGATACAAATAAACACGTACAGTAACAAGGATCTGATACAAATCCCAAGACGGCCAATTTTAAACCCTCATTATAATATTAGTGTTTCCTGCCAGATATATTTAGCATACCTCACACAAAGTGAGATTACCCTCTCATACACTCCATATCAGCACATTTAGCAACGAGTGACACATGGTTTGTTGAAGTGCAGCTCTCACAGAGTCAACACTCCACAACAGATTTGCTTGGCACCTACGCCCAGTGTAAAACCTGCCTTCCCCAGCTGCATCTGGGTATCACCACCACACTGCTGCTCTTCAACTCTCTTCCCTCTGAGCTGCACCTTTAGAACAACAGGCTGGAATATTATAGATACTTTGAATAGCCTTATCCTTTTAGAATAGCCTCCGAGTTTTCTTGAATGCTGTTAGAACCCTGTGAGTTAATTCCTGCTTAAACAGCCACAAAATCGTGACTTGTGGACAGAAATAACTACAGAGCAAGGAACAGTCCAGAATCTACTAACAGAAGGCTGACCCAATTCTGAATACTGCAGAAATACCAGTTTCCTAGAGAGAAGTCAGAACACGTCACTAAACAAGTTTATATGACATGTAACGTGTTCCTTTAAGAACAAAAGTGTTATTTGCTATTTTCTTCTGTACTAAATATTCTTTTCCCTTTCAGCAGCTGTGCCATTTTACTAATTAAAGAGAACATCTTAATGGGCTTTAGTCTTTATTTCTTCCGTGGATCATCCACAAAACTTGGTTTCTTGACTTTTCTTTCCCTGGCAGTTATTTCGAACACTAATCTCTCTCTCTTCTTAAGATCAGTTTTGCACATGCTCCTCCAAGGTACAATAGTTAAGGGCAATTATCTTGACAAGTCTGCTGTTAGTGAAAGACATGAAGATCTGTGGAGAGAAAATAAAAAAGGAAGTTAGCAATTAGCAAAATTAGCAACAGAATCTCAATTTTTAGCTCAAGTTGTTTATATAAAACAGCCTGTACACAGCAAGATGTCACACTGCAAAGCAGTTCCTCAGCCATACATCAGGAGAACACTGTTTCTAGGTCTGTTTGATTGCACGTTACTTTTCTGCAGGATAGACATCTTTTTGTAAATAGTTCAGAGACTTAGATTACAGTATCAGCCTTCCATTGTTTTTCTGCTTTTATAAAAGCAGCAAATGTGTTTAAACACCATCAAGCCACAACGGCACCTCAGGACTGACCTCAAATTTAGTTCTCCAAAGAAGGGGCGTGAGTGATTGCAAATGAAAATTAAGTCCTGAACAGTTTAAAAAGTTAGATTCAAAGATTCTGATTTGTTTCCATGGCCAGACAATGAATTAATTGTAAATGGCCTTAGACATGAAAACTGCCCTGTTTGCTGGCTGTTACACCAAAGCAGAAATGCACCAGTGCCAGAGTTTCTGCATTTGTGGCGTTGAGGTGTTGGAACACACTGAATGTTGTGCTTTGCGCCTCTGCTCCTACACCTTCCACGTCACTCATTATCTTTGTTATCACAAACAAGAAACTACTTCGGGCAAGTGAAGCACTTAACCCAGCCATGTCAGCTGGGGGCATTAGCAAGATAATCAACCTCAACTCTCAAGTTACACAAAAAGCTGTTTTCCATCACCCACTACTACAATTAGAAAAGGATGGGAGTGTTAGGAAAGATGGAAGGAGCTGGCAGTCAACACTTAAGAAGAATCTCCACACAAGACCCTCCTGCCTGCTCTACAAACACACAATGTTTCCCTATCTTTTCTCACTCTCCACACCACCAAAATTGATGATAATGATGAAAATTACCTGTTGCAGAGAATTCTTGGTCCTCCTCGTCCTCCTTCAACCTCCTTTCCATGTATTGCCATTTTCACAAAGCTTTAATAATGAAGAACTGGCAGATTGGTGAAGAGAAGTTTGGTTCGGTTTTGTTGTTTGGGGGTTTTTTTGTTTAAATTAACATTGTTTAATGAGTTACTAGAGCTTTGGCACTGTATTCACCAACAAACAGCAGGCAAGTTGGCAAAGTAAAAGGGATGGTGTATGTTATCACGGCTCTAAAAATTGCTGCATGAATAGAACAAGCCACACAGACACATCCAAACACATCCACAGTGGTTTAAAAAGAATTTCACTCAAAGCCCAGGAGGCTTTAAGCCACTTTAATATTTGGATTTCTGAATTAAATGCTGGTCACAAAAACACCCAAGATCTCACCTACTGAAATTTACACATTTCATATGTGACTTACAAGAGCAATTAAAGCCAAAAAGAGTTTACCAGAGCACAGATGAAAGATATATCCAAAGTTTCTGTAGACATCACAAGAAATGTGGTTTAAAATAAGAAAAACAGGAATAAGATTTGGGCGAAAAAACACTGAAGAAAATAAAAACATTTATTTACTCTGCTCAGAAACAGTAGGAATACACTTATATTTGGCCTTTTTTGTTAAATTTAATTAGAAGGAAAAAACCACACCCTCAAACGAACTGCTCATTACAGAGAAGTTGTGTCAGCCCAAGAGGAGTCTGTGAATCAAGAAAAACACTGATTATCTTCCAGTGTATTTAACAGGAATATCCAATTTATACACTACAAAAGGAAACTTTTAAAGGAGATGTCATAGATAAGATCCCGAGGGAATTTGGCATCTGTGTTTGTGACATCCCCTTTTAGGCTTTTCATTGCAGACAATAAATACCCTTAAAAATTGAGATATTCCAGCACATTTACTTGATAATTAGACTGGAGATGTAAGAGCTGATAATAGTGCAGACTAACTGACAAAATTTAGAAAGTAACATTTAAAACAACTTGGTGACTTCTGTAGTAGTTGCTTTGCAGAAAACAATTAAGTACTGCCTTGCATAGAAGTATTCCGGGCACAGACTGCAACTCCCTCAAATATTTGCTCCTTGGAATTAGCAGCTCTCCAGGGCAAGACTTCTACTCCAAGCCAAAGAAAATAAACCCACCTCTGAGGTTCTTATGACCATACTAACGTTGAGTTAGATATTTAGACACAAAAGAATTAAGTGAAGCCAAGAAATCAGAGGCCTTGTGGAAGTCCAAACAACTTAAGAGCAAGGAAACTTTCAGTGTTGACCCCAAATTCTCAGCCTACTTTCTAAGGTCATGACCTAAAGGAGGAAATAAAGAAATACGTGAAAATGCCTGACACCTACCTCACATTCAGTTAAGTTCCAAAATTCAGCCTCTCCTATAGCTGCATGCTATACTACACCTGCCAATCTTACATTATATTTCCAGGTCACCAACAAATCCATTCATCCTGAAGCCAGGATAGTATGACAGCAGTTGAAGATGCAAGACTTCCAAGCTGAATCCAACTCAGCCGAGAAGTTTCTTGAGCCTTCACAACTACACAATTTTCACCACCTCAGCTCTCCTTAAGCTCCATTCGTTGCTGTAACCAAAGCTGTGGAGGAGTCCCACAACATTTCGCTACCTCGGCTATCAAGTCCAATGACATTTTCTGGCATTGGATTGTCAGCTCTGGGCAACCTTGTCACCGTTTGGGGTGAACATTCTGTTCTCCACATGTGCAACAGAAGGAATAAACCAGAATAGAAACCATCATGGAATTCTTACAGGTTAGCCACGAAAGTAAGAGATTAAAGAAAAGCAAATAAGGAAAGAAAAGACAAGGAAAAAGAACAGAGAGGCGGCAGTCACAGTGCCAGGTAAGTAGGTCATACCACAAGTGTGATAATGAAGGACTCTGGCATTCTGTTCATGCTTAAAAGTTGTGCTCCTCTGCACTTCTTTGACTAAAATCTGCCTTTGAAATCACTAATTTTTATTATTAACAGAACTCTCTCAGCTAGACCTGCTGAATACACAGAACGGCATGGGCTATGAAAGAAACATGGAATATAGTCTTTACCAAATATATCTTGCAATGGTCTGTCTGCAAAACAATGGACAACATTTTTACAAAGGAGTATCCAGCATTTGTTTCTTTAATTATTTAGTCCACCAGCAACAAGGTGCATATTGCAAGAATAGACCACAGTTAATTTTTCCTGGACCTCTGAAGTCAAGATATAGCTACGAAAGCAGATGATGAAATTTATGCATTGACCTTCCAATTTGGCATTTAGATTATCTCGAGTACAATCACACAGTGCACCCAGGACAAGAGGGGAATGAGGCCCAGCCAGCAGGGACTCACAACAGGCAGGTCCTGCTTGATCAGCCTCACCTCCTTGAGCGACAACGTGACTCACCCACGTCAGGAGGGAAAGGCTGTGGGTGTTTCCTACTTGGACTTTAGCAAAGCCTTTGACACTGTTTCCAAGAGCCTTCTCCTGGAAGGACTGTCTGCTCAGGGCCAGGCCCAGAGAGTGGAGTTAGATCCAGCTGGAGGCCAGTCACCAGTGTCCCCTAGGGATCAGTCTGGGGGCAATAATATCTTTACTGATGATCTGG